>CM076582.1:535023628-535296771 GCA_034641835.2 Pinus albicaulis | reverse complement strand
TTGACTTTTCAGAGCTGATTTGCTGAGTTTAGTGGTTTCTATTTCTCCCAATGAGTTCATGGCTCTTTTGATTATTTCTGCATTGGTGTTTCTGCAAGGGCCTACTTCATGCCCAGGAAATTGTGCCAGGTGGTATTTCAACCTGTATATCCCTCTGTTTTAAAAAACGGCCGGCTCAACTCCGACCAGGCCTGGTCGATCGAGCCATTAGGCTGGCCGGTCCGACCAGGGACAAAACCAGCTAGGTTGGCCGGTTTGTTACCGAGCCAGCCGGTTTTTGTACCGGCTCGGCCGACTCGGTAACAAGCCGGCCAACCAGGCCTGGCCCGAGTTAACCAGGCCGAGCCAAAACAGCTGGCCGGTGGGCCCAAAAAAAGCGGTTTTGTGGACTTCAAACCGGATTTTAATCCACTGTTAGGTTTGTTTTAGGTTTTCTGAAGAGTTGTGGAGTTGGTTTTTGGAGCAGCTTCATGGTAATGTTAAATTCTTAAAGTAAAAGTGACATTCTTTTACTTAAATTTTTAATATTACCATGAAATGACTCAGGATGTTTGAGAGTGGTTCCAACCTCATTGGATTTCATATGGAGAAAGTAGAATTTTAGATCTCATTCAAAATCCAGCAGACTTATCAGTTTTTCAGGATTGGGTTATTGCAATGTTTCCATTGAATTTTGTCATGTATTAGGGTATGGAACTTGTATTTAATCAAGAGCACCAATCCCTCTATGTACCTTGATGACATGATGTTAGTGACAATGACCAAGAACAATATGTGATCATAAAAGCATGAGATACAATATAGGGTTTTAATACACTAATGGAGGATGGAATTCAAAACATCATCCTCACCTAAATACCCTAGAATCCACAAACCCTAAAAATTAGGGTTTCATATGTGAGCTAGGGTTTTCCATGAGCCATCTAGGGTTCTTATTCAAATTAAACCCTCCATCAAAAGAGCCTTAAAACAAATAAAAATAAATAAATGCATTACACATACTATGAGAGAGACATACCTCTGATTTTACGTTCATACAAGTTGCTACAGGGATTTGCTTCAAAGTGCCTTGCACTTCTATTTGTTAGACTTTCAAGGGCACTATCATCTTTATCCAAAGGTGCCAACATAGAGGAGCTACATACTTTTCTTAGATGAACTTCCTTTGCTTCAACTGCTAGACAAAAATAGAATCACATGAAGGGTTGCCACTAAACCTTCTTAAAATCACATCAGTTGCTAGATAATGCGCAGCTTAGTCAACAATATGACATCATGGAGGGCTTTTACTATTCTTCAAAATCATTTTCAAATTGATGTCTAAAGAGACCATCCCTTCTCATAACTGCATTTTGTATTTTCATTGACTTCAAGGCACCTTTTATGAATGCTTCAAAGACATGAATATATATTAATTATTGATTTACAAGTCGGCTTCGATGGAACTAGCTTATAATACTTGTGTGTGTGTGTGAGAGAGAGATTGTAACAATGATAAGGACTCAGCCTCTTCTTCTATACACAAAATAGGGTTCCTTGATTTTACTGATATAGATGACAAAGGATGCCCGCTAATTGTCTTTTTAAGGCTACAATTCATACCTTGCAAACGTATGTATACAAGATCTCGGCTTCCTTAAATTATGGAGGACCTTAGAACTGTCCTTTATAATGATGTGCCTCTAATTCTAGGACAAGTCCTCCTCACGATCATTGATAGGATACCACCCTTCTAGTTGTAAATGAAGTCACCTTTTAAGTCCTCATAGTCGAGTGACCACAATGTCAAATGCCGAATTTTTCTTTAGATTAGGGGATTTAACTTTCTTTGGAACAATGAGAATAACAAATTCATAACAAGGATGCACTGTCAAGAGAAACAGAAGAAAAATACCCTTCAATTCTACTTGAGCAAAGAAGTCCTCCATAATTGCTTCAAACAAGGGGCAGAAATACCTTGTTTATACTTAGAATCAAGCCTTCAAAGTAATGTACAAAGATGCCGTGAATTGATCCACGTTAAATTCTCAACGTAGATAGGGAACTTAATACCTCGGTCTGAAGGCTATTGTGGCTCAATTGCAAATGCTTTCTTATTTGAAGAAAAACACAATGAAACCCTCTTCAATCAGGTCACAGAACTTAACACTGTAGGTTTAATCCACGGTTCTTTATATGCTTTGAATTACCATAGGCCTTCTAGAGGGTTGATGTCTTGTCGAAAGGAGTCACCTGTGACATTGGTTATGTTTTTTGTTTGATCTCTATATCATCATCCTGTATTGGACAGTGCACTAGGTGCAATTTTGATATAATGGATATATTCATGAGCCTACTTTGATCATATGTTGTCTTTTGTGACTTATCTATATTGTAATGCTTTGTGTTTGGAAACATGAATAAAAAGCTTTAAATTTATGTTTTTGTACAAAAAAATTAATATTTAATGTATTTTTTACAAAAACCGAGTCATTGAAACCGAGTCGACCGAGTCATTACCGAGTCATTACCTCGGCTTGGTAGCTGACCGATTCCGTTTTTTAAAACATTGGTATATCCCCCCTGCCATGTGTTGACCACATAATTTGCAAGTCAAGTTTAATCGGTCAAACCCATGATCAGGTTCACCAAATTCCCATAAAGGATCTAATTTCCTTGGCATGTTGGAAACTTTGAACTTTGAATGTTGAAATTTGAACCTAGGGCACAAGAAAAATTGCAAGTTAAAAAATAAAATAAAAAAATTACAATTTTACATACAACATTTTGATTTTTCATTTTTTTCACAAAAAAAAACCATCAACTCAATGCAAAAATAATGGGAAAAAATACATGTTGAAACACAAACAAAAATAATGGGAAGAAACTAAGAGCACAAGAAGAAATATAAAAAACAAAATTTAACAAACAATTTTTTGCATTTTTGACCAAAATAAACCCTCTCCTCTCAATAAAACAAAATCAAAAAAAAAACACAACCAAATACAATCACAAATGATGAAAAATACATGGGTAATAGAAACCCATGGAAGAACAAGAAAAAAACAAAAAAAATGGGTCAAATTTGATGCCCATACCTGGAAAACGTTTCGCCGAAGACACTTGGTCCAAATTCGATTTTTGTTTGCTTGGCTTGCAAGATATTCTTCACTTTTGTCCAATCTTGGGCTTGTAAATCACGTATCTCCCTCCTTGGCTCTCCTCCTTCCCTCCTTGGCTCTCATAAGCAAGTCTGTCCAACTAAAAATGAAAAAAAAAAACCAAAAATCGCATTATAAACTCGTTGTTGGAGGCTGCCACGATTTTTTCCCTTCGACTCGCGATTTTTTCGCGATAACGATTTTTTCAAAAAATCGTTGAAAAAATCGCCGATAAAAATCGGGCAAACAAAATAATCCTCATGAAAGAAATTCCGTGATTTTTCATCTTTTGCTAAAAACCCTATCTCGTCCACCAGCCGCCATCCATTAATAATCTAATTAAGCTATATCTAGATGGAATTTAAAAACGATTATTTGAGTTTTGAGATTCCATATTCTAGTCTCTCTCCTATCAAGGTCGCACCAGAACACATCCAATGCTACAAAACTAAATACGAGGGTTTGTAAATCATCATTCAAGTATTCAATTATTATTAAAAATATTACATTACAAAGCAAAAATATGCAAGTAATTTCAGCATTCAATCTGCTCTTACAAATAATGATAAATATTAGCAAAGCTCACACACACACACACACACTTCCTTAAAGGGACTTTGACTCTAAAAAAGATAGCACAATTTTTCAGAAAATGCTAAGAAATGAACTTTCATTAATTACAAATAGATACAAATAAACGATGAGCAAAAAAACACAAGTCATGTTTGAAAGGCATTCTAGCCTTTACCGCAAAAAACCAAAGAACATGGATTCGCCATAACAATTCCCAGTAAATAGTAGAAGGTGACATACTAAAGCTGTCAAGCTTAATTATATTATTATTGCCTAACTTTTCAATTCTAACAAATATAAAAGGAACACGCCATGTCAAATATCAAATAAAGAAAATTATACCTGCAAAGCAGCTTCAATAGCACTGTCAAGATCATTTTCAAGATTAATGATCCCTTGAATATTGTTCACAACTTGCTCTAGAAAGTTTTGAGGACCCTTTCATTGTTTCAGATGCATTATTCTCATGCACTAGATTTTCAGAAGATTCTGCTGTTGTGCTACTTGCCTGACTGCCAATGGCAAGAGCTGTTAGCAATTCTAGCAGCAAGCCATCTTGGTGGTGGCGGCTCTTCTCCAACAGTCAACTGCCCTTCAAAAAGGAATCTTGAATCTGCCAGCAACAAAAGTGAACATTATTAATTACCAAGTATTCACAACTCATTTACAAAAATTATTTTAAATACTTGTAACAAGTGAAATATCTCTGGCTCCAATCCAGCAGGTGACTTTTGTTTGTATCTTCTTCCTCAGTTGGTTCATATGAGTTCGTTCTTCCTTGATTTATAATGCTAATTCTTTTAACAGGTTGTTACTCGATTCATACAAAATATCTCTGGTTCCGATCCAGCAGGTGACTTTCTTTGTATCTTCTGTATTCTCAGTTGGTTCATATGAATTCGTTCTCCTCGATTTATAATGTTAATTCTTTTAACAGGTTGTTACTCAATCTCATAGGATCCTTGACCTTAATGTTCTGATACCAATTAAATTCTGGAGGATGGAGTCCAATGACACACGTTTGTAAATAAAGGCAATATAAACTAGCTGAAATTTTATCATTTGGAAGGATCATCTATCCCTATACGAATACATATGCTTTTAATGGTTAAAAGGCCTTTCATATCAACTTCTTAACTTACATATCTCACTACGAGCTAATACTAAATTACATTTATTTATATACAATAAATCATATCCCACATTGGACCATTACATCCTAACATTATAGAGTGGTGAAGCCAAATCTCTTATCATAATTTTAATCATATGTAGCTTAAATCTCTTTCTTTCGTATATGAATTTAAAGGAAAAGATTAGCAATGTTATGAGTATACATGGTCACACAGCTCTTATAATTCAGCATGCCTGCATGCATATCTCCAAGACATATTGACAAGTCAGTGACATGTACACCAATTGACATAACCTAAGAAATTGTCTAAAACATTAATATCAGTGTTGAAGATTTCAATAAATAATTTGTAAGTTTGGCGTAGTTCTTCATTGCGTTCAACATTGATCATCTCATTCCTAAATTAATTTTCACTTTCAAGCTTCAGATATTTCAGAACATAATTATTATCTGTTTTCAGAACATAGTTATTATCTGTTTGTATGTTCCAAATTTTTCTTCAATAAATTGGAACATTAATTTTTCTAAATTCATTTAGGAGATGAATAATTGGGAAAGGAGGCCTAATAATAATAAAAACATAAATGAAATCCCTCTAGCGAAAAAGGATCAGCTATGGAACTAGATTCACACCCCCATGTGTGAAAAGAGACATTCGCAAGAGGTTTGACCAAGTCAACCAGCGCAGGGTATGAGGTGGAAAGCACTAGGTGGGACAACGTAGGAAGGCAGCTTCTAGAGGAAGGGCAACCCTAATTCAAGTAGGGCTTGGCGGTGGAGAGCTTCATTTATGGTATGAGGAGGAGAGCCATTGCGGGGGATGTACATAAGCTATGATATTGAGCTGGTCATTTCAACTTTTGAGCACGCTGGTTGTTTAGCTGTCCGCAAAGACTGCTAGTGGCACCGTGTCTCCGTTCGGAGATCTCACCCCTCGCCCCCGGGACTTTCGAGTGCCCGCCGGTGAGGTTGTTCCACGTATTTTAAAAGAGATTGCATTTGCTTTGTGAGTAGCATAGTGTATTCATAGACCGATGTGTGCCTCCGAGAGGGAAGACGCACCATCTCTCGGGAAGCTCCGATTGGGTGCTCAGAGGTTTCGGGAAGCCGTGATTGAGCAAGGCCAGCCTCGTCTACCGGAGGATTTTGGGAGAGTTTGAGTGCGCATTTCTGCGCATTCCTTCGTTGTCGCCGCAGCCTTGAGGATAGCGTATCCGAAGGGGGTGATTTTCGGGTCAACCATTCTGCAAACGCTCGGGCTTTTCCCCGGGGTTTGGTGAGCAAGAGGCGCTGATTCTGCAGTTTCTAGCCTATTCCGAGTAGGGGAGCAACGCAAACACTCACCTTGTTCCAGCCTCCGTAGCAACACATCGACAAGCGCCTAAAATAGCCTAGGACGCGTATCGCAGAGCGCCCATTCCACCGCACTCGAGAGTATTTCTTGACTTGCTCATGTGCACTAGGTGCTATCACTCGTATCACCTATTGTACTCACTTATATTGCGCATAATAAAATGGCTCAAATATTCTCTATTTTATGTGTATCTCGTTGGTATATATTGTTCAGTATTTTCATGTACCGTCGTATGATCCACATCACTACTTTGGAGACATTCCTTGCTATACCATTCTGTTGTGTTTGCCCATACCTACAGATCGAGTCCGTGAGGGTTGCAGTGCCTCTGCATCTCATCCTCTTTCGCAGGTGAAATATCTCAAACGCTCCTTCGCCCATCTCTCGTTTAGAGTTGATTGTGCTTGAGAGGTATCCCCGAAAAGGACATGCGTGCACGTATACAGATCCTGCTCGGTCTGTGAGCCAGGTTGTCTATGACACCGTAAGAGAAGTCATGGGGATATTTTTCTTCATGAACAAAGAGGGTAGGCGTAATCTTACCCAACAAAGGCCGAGAGGTGACAAATATGGGGGTCTCCCAACAAGATGACCAAGATTAATGCCTTCGGGTGAGGGCCAAATCCTCGGTGATCACGATGCCTACATTCTTATCGCTACATCGAATGAGAAAGGAGGAGACATGATCATATACCTCTTTTGGAGATTATTTCGAGAATGGCACCATGGGGGAAACTTCGGGAGCACTTTGCCCTTCGCAGACGCCATCGTCACTTCTAGAAGGATGAAGGTATGAATAGTGGGCATCTAGCACGAGAGTTCGTAGTTGCAGTTGTACCACCGGGAGGACACTCATTATGCTGACGGATCCACCTGACTACCGCGGCCGACCGAGGAAAAGTTGGATACCTCTTTCCAACTTGACCAAATAACGAAGGGGAAGCCATCAAATGGTTACCTCGCACTTGGGAGGATGAGGGCACACAGATCATGGGAGTATGTGGATACACCCGCATGACACAGGGGCTACCGTGTTGGAGACTTCTCGACCATACCTGGGCTGACACCGAAAAGAGGAGAGAGCAGAGCTTACCCCGCAATGCCATCCATTGGAGGTGATGACCGTGGTAAGAATCCGGCTCCTCGGTGGTAGCAAATTTTCTTGGCTCAACTTCGTGAGTCTAAGCCCAAGAAGATCGTAACGAAAGGAAAAAAGACAGCTTATTCTCATCTATTTTCGCATCCAGGGAGGCATCCACCTTTGAGGAGGTCAAGAAGATTGAAGAAAAGCAGAGGAAGTACCATGCACTCTATTCTCATCAAGAAGAAGATATTAAATAACATGGAAGACACTTTGATTATCGTATCTCCATGATTACTCTTGTTGAGTATAGATCTCTAAAACTAGAGTGTCGAAGATAGTTTCAGATTTTCCTCATTTTTCTGTAATAAGATTCCTTCCTCCTCATGAGAGGCTCCCCTTGAGAAATTGATCTTTAGCTTTTTCCATATCTTGGCCCGAGGCCAAAGCATTCTCTTCCACTGCTGCATCTGCCTCTTAAGGGCAAGAAGAAAACACTGCTTTTGGGTTACAGTGAGGCTTCATCACATCACCGTATTGGATTTACGTAGGTGCGATTCCATTGGTGGAGATACTGGTAAGTGTTATTGAGCCATTTGCGTATTTTGCGCAAAGCCAAGCTTTCTTCCCATTCTATCAACGCAATTCCTTCCAGACTGCGTTATTCCGCAGTTTGTCTCAGTGGGGTTTGTACCATCACATTGAGGGAGATATTTCAGCACGGACTGCACTTTTGCACTGGAAATCCCTTGGAGGGGATTGATTCAGATTGTAGAGCAAACATTTCCTACCATCTCATTCTATTTTGCTATGAGTTGGCCGCACCTACCCAAAGAACTCCAAAAGATTTCTAGACATTTTCTCCTCTATCTCCGGGCATACAGCAAGGTAGCCAACTTCTAAGGATTGTTGTATTATTGTTGTATTATTTTTAGGGTTGATATACACTTCTCATTTCTTAGAGCTATGCATGTAAATATCATCATTTATATTTGTATGCAAGAAGAAACCCCCATAAGACCTTGCCACTATAGTTAGGCTACGATGTTAATATATTTCATGTTTTCATGTACTTGTTTCGAGGATGATCATCTCTCTTCAGGCTCTTCCCTCAAGATATTGTGTTAATTTATTTTGCCGCTATGAGCTAATATGAAGAAGTGCAGCTCTTCTATCAGTTTCAGATTAAAGCAAGTTTGCTTCCTTCATGCATTTGTTTGCATATTGTCGTAGCTCATCCCTTTTGGAGCAAGATCTTCCGAGGTTAGCCATTTACATAGCTATAAAGTGCATCCGAGAAAGGCCAGATTGCCTCTCCGCTCTCGTTATCCTCTCTTTAGAGGTGATATAGCATTGCAAAAGCCCTCTCAAATAATCTCTTACATACTTGTTCATATTTCCGACAAAGGAGTTCTTCAACATAAAAGTCAAATATTTCCATTTTGGAACATTACAAGCAGAGCCGCAGCATCTTTTCTGGCTCAGCATGTGGCCTTCAAGCCCAAGAAAGAAGAAATCAAGATGATGAAGAGGATGAGCTTGTTCTCATCGCCTTTAGGGAGTGCAGGAACCTCTCCAAGGAGGAGAAGCAAGAAGAAGAGGAAGAACCTCGCACTTCCTATTCTCATCAAGGAGACCAAGAAATACAGAAAAGGCTCCATATTTTGGAGAAGAAATAAAAGGGTTGAATCAAGGTCAGCTTTCTAGATTTTTCTATGAGGAGGTGGGAGCATGTACCTACACACCAAGGGGTATAATGCACCGACATGGCCGCCTTTGCCATGAGAAGAAAAGAAGAAGAAGGCATAACGTGAGAAGGAACCTAGTGGTTTCTTGCATGAGTATGAATCTCAAACTCATAAGTTTAGAGATCACATCTCTTTCCGGATTTTTTGCAAGATCATGGCGAGGAGGAAGTGTTGCATGATGAGGATAGATTTCTCCTATCCTCGTCTTTGATGGTTCTCTTCTACTTATTCAAATTTTGCAAAAGCTTGGATTAAGAGCTAACATCCTTGCAAAGAAAGATCGTATTCCCGAAGATGAAACCATCGCAGTAGCAACAATAAGACTTGGGAGGTAAAGTCTATGCATGTGGTGTTATTTTGAGTCCTTTGCTTTGGAAATGCAAATATTCTTCCTATGCAATGTTTATTAGGGCTTTGATGGAAAAATTTGGTGGGGGAGAAATCGTAAACACATGATAGTTAAACATTGCTAGAAAAACAAAACCCTTGCATATGATGGAGGAATTCATGGGCTCAAGATCACTTCAAAAACCCTTAGAGGAGGTCGATATCTTGCATGGTGCTTTATTGAAGCAAGACCTTCATCTTGGATTTGGCACAAGGAGTAATGGGAGGTTCTTTTCAAGAGAAGGACTTCATTTTGGAAGAGTTAAACCCACATATGTTGATGAGGAGAAGGGCATGGGCTACCACAATCATAGATGATCTAGTACCTCATGCGAGGGGAGGAGGAGTGCTGGCTGCTCCAATAAGAGGGAGGCCCTTGCATCTCATGTAGCTGTCCCCAGGATTCATACATGGAGGTCCAAGCACAATCAATGAGCAAAGATGATTGTGCCATTTGTCACCGGGAAGAAAGAGGAGAGAGAGAAGATCACAGACAGAGAAGCACACACTCCTTTCTCATTTCCAAGAGGGAGAAAGGTTGTACCCATACAGTGAGAGCAAGGGTAAGGGTTTGCCCAACCATATGCATGCATCTACCTTTACTGGCTGATGTCTCACCGCATCGTGGGCATCCTGTGCAATTGTGAGGCACTACCGTATCTATTACCATGAGAGGCATAATGTGACTTGGGATTCACTCGCTTCTTGGATTTTGGAGAGGGTGAAGAGTTTGGAGGAAAACTTTGGCATGAGGGATGTCAAAGTAGGCAGGCAACAAGATGAGTGGAGCCACATGCCGCATCACCCAAAAGGTCACTTCTTAGAGGATTGATCCTTCTGGAGATCTTAACTCTTAGTGGGCACCCAAGGATCTTGGTGCTTTATGTGATGTTTGATATCACGTAGAGAGACACGTATATGGTAGAGGATATGGTCATCTACCTTGGTTGAAGGGCAAGAGTTTTCTTGACTAGAGCCGCTAGTCTCAAGGAGAAGATGCTACTGCAACATTGTGGGGATTTCTTTTCCATACATCTCGATGCATATCTTTTCCTGGCAAAGGAGTTCATTGGGAGGGCATCCGCAGATATGGTATCAAGATATGGAGAGACGTGCATAGTCCTAATGATGATGATGAGGATGTCGCCACCAATTCTTCCTACCATTGGGAGTAAGGGAGCACCTTCGGTGCTGAGCCATCCCAGCTCAATGACTGTGAGTAACCTGTGAGAGGAGGTATACATTTGTATTATTATTTGCCTTTCCTTTACTTTATATGATCAACATGGTATTGAGGAGGATCATCCCTTCTCATGTTTTATATGATGATGTACTGAGCCATTTGCAAATATTGAGATTGGCTATCTCATGGTGGACTATGGTGTAGCTTGCCATGATTCTTGGTGTTACCTATCGACACCATATTTTTATGTTGCCATGTCATCCCTATGAGATGATTGTGTATGTTAAAACAAGTGGTTGAAAGAGCACTTGTTGATTGCTTTGATGCAGTGAGTGTGCACCCAGGACAGTTCCATAAGTGGAACTATGATTCACTTTCCTATTGTCATATGACAACTTGTTCCTATTTGTTCTTGCTTTCCATGTGTTGTTGAGTTTTCTTTTTTACATGTGGAGCTTTGTCCTGAAAGTGGGATACATGAGTTGAGATGCCCATTGGGAGTATGATTTCCACTTTTACATGGTAAGCAGCCGTGAGAAACAATGTGGCAGCCCATGATCATGTTTCACCTCTTCTTTCCTTCTTGTGGAGGAGCTATTTAGAGAGTCCTAATTTTTGGAGGATGCATTTCATGGTTTATATGTTTGATGGGTGGCTTTGGGTCTTCTTGAAGACCATTATATTTCAGCCATATATCAACAAAGCAGCCTCCATATGTGTATCATGATGAGGAGAACCCATTAGGGTGGATGTGTCTTTGGGAGGAGGAACCTCCATTGTTTTTATGTACCATGCTCCAAGGGGAGATGGGAGACATATGGTCACCAAGTTCTACCCATTTGTTTTTCCATGAGGTGAACCATATGGACTCTTTGGATTCCATATGATGATGAATTCCAACTCATCACATATGAGATGATTTGGGCTACGGATTTGCGCATTGGAGGAGAGGTCTCAAATCTAGACTTCATCTCTTGCCTCTCTTGAAGGCAACATTATCGTTGCACCGGTTCACTTTGCACTCACATTTATCACGGTAGTGAGGAAGAGGATAGCATGGGGTAGGCCACAAGGAGCTAATGTTCGGTACTTCAGCCCACCTATTCTACATGAGCACTGTGGTGGAGGATTATTTTCGTGAGTTGCCTAGTTGAAGGACTCATTTTGCATGGTTGATAGCTTGGGATGGAGTGCATCCACATGAGGGAGATGTCCTCAAACACATCATAGACCTATGCCTTGAGAGAAGGCCTGCCTTCTATTTTCCTTGCAGCTTAAGCTAGACAAGCAACATTTGGGAGGGGAGGATCAGACAGAACCTGTACCCTATGTAAAATTGGAACATTAATTTTTTTCTAATTCTCATTATTAGTGTAGAATAAATGGGTAAGGAGACCTATGAATAAAATCGTAACCTTCATATTATGAGAAGGGATCATTTTGTATTTGATTTCACACCTTGAGAAGGAAAACCCTACTTGAAGTGGGGCCCCCAGAGGAGAGCTTCACAATTATATAAGAGGGCAAGACAACCATTTTTGCTCATGAATGTGATTGCTGATTTCGTTGTCTTGAGAGACAAGGAGCATACTCCCCGTTGTTCAAGAAAGTTGTCGGGGGAATTTCCTATTTAGATTCTTCCTCCTCATGAGAGGTCTTCGAGAATTGATTCGCCTTTCTCCACATCTTGGCCCAAGGTCAAAGCATTCTTCTTCCATCACAAACATATTCTTGTAGTAAGAAGACATTGTGTTGTTGGGGTTGTGTGAGGCTTCCTCCCCACCACATCACTCCGGACTTGATTTGTGAAGAAAGGAGTCTCCATTTGGTGGAGATATCATTGGAGAGTGTTATTGAGCTCATTTGCGTATTTTGGCAAGAAAGCCAAGCTTTCTCCCATCTTCATCGGTCAGCAAATTTCTTCCATAGATCACAAGTATCCTGCATAGTTATGTGCTGGGGTTTGCACCATCACACTGAGGGAGAGATTTCAGCACCTGGATCGGCCTCGCATCCGGAATCCCTTGAGGGGATTGATTCAGATTGTAGAGTAGATTCTACCATCTCATTCTATTTTGGTTATGAGTTGCCGCAGCCTACCCAAAGAACTCCCAAGATTTTGCATTTTCCTATCTCCGCACAGTTAGTTATAGCCAACTCTTAAGGATTGTTGTATTATTGTTGTATCATTATTTTTTAGGGGTTGAGAGCACACTTCATTTCTTGAGCTATATTGCAATATCATCATATTTCATATTTGTATGTGCGCAGTTATTCCATAAGACCTGGCAAGTAATCATAGCTAGGCGCTCTATGTGCAAAGAATATATTTCATGCTTTCATGCACTTGCTTTTGATACATCAGCCCCTCTTGAGTGCTCTTCAAGATATTGTACACTTATTTTGTTGCTATGAGCTAATACAATGGCTATGAGTTCTATCATTTTCCGAGATTGAAGCAAAGTTTTCCTTCATGTATTTGTTTGCATATTGTTGTAAAGCCTTATCCCTTTTGGGCAAGATCTTCTCGGGAGAAAGAAGTATTTACATATTATAGGCAGAAATCGAGAAAAGGGGCCGCATAGCCTCCAATTTTCATCCCCTCTTTAGAGGTGACATAGCCGGGTAAAAGCCTCCTTACCAATCTCCTGACATAGCCTTCGTTCATATTTCCGACAGCGAGTTCTTCAAAGAATAAAAAAAGTCGTTGATTTCATTGAACATTACATCACGCACTTGGAGGGTGAAGCTTGGTGCATGGTATGTACCACTTGAACCATGAAAGGGTGAAAACTTTGGTAAAAGTTCATCCAAGTGGTCGATCAAAACCTTTGATGATGAAGGAGCAAAGGAAGAGAAGATCACACCACATCTTGAGGAGGCTTGTGATAACGCCTGCCACACTCAAGGAAGAGCAACCACATGCATCACCATTTGGGGCAACCAACACTTTATAAAGGAACTCTTGTACCTACAAGAAGTTACAAATGCACATCACAGATAAAGAATTTCCACAAACTATTGTTGCAATAACTTCTTTTGAAAGGTCATGGAGTTTTGTTTCTTGCATGACCATGGTCAAATTCACACACCATAGAGTAGTTTGGTTGCACCGCGCTATGCAACATGAAAAATTTCAAGGAGGAAACGAACCATCATCTTCAAGGAGCCTTTGTTGGATTGCATATCAAGCATTGGAGGTTAGCTTGAAGCCTTGAAGAATGATGGTAGACATCTTGCAAGCGAGAAAACCTTCTCCTTCAAGATGACATCTTCTCAATGAGCTCTTCGCCCTCAACGAGGAACTTCTCACTTTCTGCATCCGGTGGACCTCATTGGTTTTGGAAGACTACGGATGAGAGGAGGTCTCGTTGAAAGATTCATTGAGGTGCCCACCTCCAACACACCATGGAGTGCAATGCTTTTTTCCTTTCTCACAAGAGTTAGATAGAAGATGGAGGACATCTTAGGATGGATAACATCTCTCATGTTTGTGTTGGACATCCTCGAGCCATACACATCATGATGGAGGTTTTTTCCTACCACCTGCATTTGGGTCTCTGATAGGGTCTCACTGATCCTTGAGAAGATTGCATTTCAAAATCCCATGAAGTGCAAAGATGAATTTGATTTGGGAGGATGATAGCTCTCATGGGGAGGAGTACCAAGATGAGGAAGAAAAGGAGGCATCCAAAAGTGATTGAGTGATTTGGTTGATGAGCAAGGAGCTAGGAGGCTACTGCGTATCTATGACACCTGCACAGAGGTTTGGTCATAGCCACATTTTGGAAAGAGTTTGGCCATCAACTAAGTGTCTTCTCAAGAGGGTGAGGATAGCTAATACATCAATATGCATAGAGTATGGATGCATGGTAGTCGATATGATACTCATATCATTCATCGTTGCCTCATCACATGATTGGTATGATGGAGGTATGGGGACAACAAGAAAATGTCTTGTTGCTTGTTTGTTTCTCGGGAGAGCAAGTGTTTACCACTTCACACATTGCATGTGGTTATGCAGAAGAGGAGATGGCATATCTCACATGATTTGGGAGCTCTTCCATCTTGGGGAGTATTCCATATTTATACAAAGATTACTAGAGTGAATTCTTTTCGACAAGGAGCATGTCAAAGAACAGTAGGGTTTGGTATCGGGACATAGGGCTATTTGAATAAGTCACGTCGTTGTCACTTTGGAGCAGAGCTCTTGGTGGATGAAGTGTGCCCTAACGGAAATGTGAGGACCCACAACCATGTGTCCTGTGACTGGCTTCGTTTATCGCACTTAATGATAAAAGAGAGGTAATGATGACAGAGCTATTCACCACTATGGCATGTTCTTCTTGACTTGGGGTTCCAAGCACCTTCTTGGCAAAGACATGGTTCATTTTTTTTCATAGCATGCCAAAACACTATGGAGGACTCATTCATGGATCCATGAACCATCTTACTCAAAGATATGGTGAGAAGTTTGTATATACTTATTGATTTGCACATTCTTGCCATTTTATGTGTGCTACATTACTACAAGAGGGCAAGCTTGTCACATTGCTCCAGGAGTTGTATTGGGCCAATATACATGATGAGGCAAACAGCATTCCTTTTGTGGCCATGGGCAAATGTTTTATCATCACCGTATGTTCAAATATGCACTCTAACATGTATCATATGGGGACATGCATGATTAACCATGTAAGAAGAAACATTTTGCCTCGTACTTTTCCTCAAGAAACAACTTGTAAACCGTGATGTACTTGTTTGGGAAGTCGTTGTACTTTCTTGCACCACATGAAACCTTCTCAAAGATTCTCTTCATATTCTATTGCCGATCATGACTTCATTTGCTAATATAGATCAGATTTGTATGAGAAGCATGATTATGATGGAGACACATGGTTGAATGTGTCTTCGTTGCAGTGGGAAAATTCTCACATTTTTTGCACTAAATGTTCTAATGGGAGCATGGGAGGAGATATGTATACCACAAACCCACATGTTTGTTTCTTTTGAGGTGGGCCATGAGGTCGATATTCATCCATTGTACGCCCATGGGCAAGTGCTTGATCATGTATTTGTTACATTCGCTAATTTACTATCCTTTAGTAGATGTGATGAATCTTGTACATTGCTTGCCATGTACTCTTCTAAAGTTGGCAGAACTGCGTTTGTATCCTTGTGAGATATTGTTTGCATCATGCATCATCATGTAAAACTTGTAGCAAACTTCTCCTTGGGATATTCTATGATGACCATGTCCTATTCATCATGGATAATATGTTTTGGGGCCCGCCGTTCTTCATTGTTGGAGGGGAACTCTTTGGAAGATTTTTCTTCATTTTTCCATCCGAGGCAATACTTTGGCAGCCTCAGGATCAAACATACACTCTACACTTGTCATGAGTGGAGAGAAGGACAAGATGGGTAAGTCAGATGCTTGCCAAGTTCGTATTTTCACCACCTTCATTACCGGAGCTTGAGGTGAAAGGAGATTGAGTTACTTGTTGAGTGTGGTTCATTTTGTTTGGATGATTGCTTTGGGGATGGAGGATCCACATGAGGGAGATGTCTTTCACCATATTTCAACCCATGCCTTGAGTGGAGACTTTTCTGGCCTATTCAGCTTGCTTCTCTGGGGACAAGCAACATTTGGGAGGGGAGTGACCGTAATGTTCCAAATTTTTCTTCAATAAATTGGAACATTAATTTTTGTCTAAATTCATTTAGGAGATGATACCTGAAAGCAGGCCTGGCCAATAATAAAAAAAACATAAATGAAATCCTAGGGCATGAAAAGGATCTACTATGAACCAGATTTCACACCCCCATGTGTGAAAAGAGACATTCCTGCAAGAGAGGTTTGACCAAGTCAACCAAAGACAAATGGCAAGGAGGTGGAAAGCATCCCTAGGTGGACAAAGAGAAAGGCGCTCTTTCTAGAGGAAGGGAAACTTAATTGGTGGTAGGGCCCATGGAGAGCCTTCATTTGCGTAAGGAGAGGAGGGGAGAGCCATTGGTGGGGATGCATATGTTTATGATATTGAATGTCATTTCGACTTTTGAGCATGTTGGTTATTTGTGTTGGTCTGCAGCGACTGCTGGCGACCGAGTGTCTTCCGTTCGAGATCTCTGCACCCCTGTGCCCCCTGGGACTTCGAGTGCCTGGCCGGGGTGAGGTTGTTCCATCGTAAGATGCATGTGAGGATTGGCGTTTGTTTTTTGTGGAGGAGCGTGTATCTGCGACCGCGTGGGCCTCCGAGAGGGAGGACGGGCCCATCTCTCGGGAAGCTCCGGGATTGGGTGCCTTTGGAGGCTTCGAAGCCACGATTGCCAAGCGCGCGCCTGCCTACCGGAGGACGGCGTAGGCTCGAGCGCATTTTGCGTATCTCTTCACTGTTTCGGGCCGTTGAAAGCTTTGGAGGATAGCTAGATCCTCAAGGGTGATTTTCTAAGCCCAGCCATTCCAAACGCCTTCCGGGTTTTTCCGGGTTTGGTGAGCAAGAGGTCGATTCCGTAGTCGCGCTATTCCGAGTAGGAGCAAACAAACACTCACCTCACCTGTACCGACGAAGAATACTCGTTAGCTTTTCCGCGCCCAGGGACACAGACTGAGAGCAACGATTCCATCGTATTCTCAGAAAGTATTTTTGGACTTGCCTTATGCAAGTCTAGGTGCCATCACTCTCGATCACCTATTGTACTCACTTATATTTTCGGGCAAGATAATAACGACCATATTCTCTATTTGCGTATCCGTTGCATATATTGTTCTTAGCATTTCATGTAATCGTCGTATGATCTCATCACTACTTTGAGATGTACCCTTTACATAATTATCCGTTGTGTTTTTGCTCCATACTCTATAGATTCAGTCCTGGGAGGGCTGCAATCCCCTCCAGATTCATCCTCTTCGCAGGTGAAATATTTGGTAATGCCCTCCAAATTTCATCTCCGGGTTTAGAGTTGGATCGTGTTTGAGAGGTGGTCCCCGAAAAGGGATATTAATCGTTAAACTCGAAAATGTCTCTTGCTCATTTGGAAGATCAATAATGAAATAGTAGTAATTGTAAAATTAAATATACTCATACGCAATAGACCATGTTCTATTGCATGTGATTATTACCGAAAGAATTTGAAGACTGCATAAAATAATAGTAAATTGTAAAATTCTTTCAATAATAATCACATGTAATGGAATATGGTTCCATTGCATGTGATTATTAACAAAATAATTTTACAATTGTATGATAGATAATGCATTAGATTCTAAAAAGAAAATAATAGTAATGTGATTTGACCTAAAACTTTGCTTTCCACCGTTTTATAATGTTTTCAATACATTAGCAAATTCTTGCCATGCTCAAGGACATGCTCTCCGACATCCAATCATGTTTGCAAAATGCTAAAAGAAAAAATTGAATTCTTGGAGTTAGAATCGCGGTTACAAGAGACGAATCTCAAAAGAAAACTTGTGATTCTCACAATCGGGTGTTTGTTCAAAACAACAATTTGTTTGAGCCCGATCATCATCAAAGAATGATCGTAGAAATGAAGTGATTTCGGGTGAAATGTGGATGCAATTAAAAGTGTTGATGTGAAACCCCGCAGCAAGACCATGGGAAGATGACACACAATAAAACACTTAATTGGTCTTGGTTATAACAATGATGTATCTTTTCACATTCCAAACTTTTCTAAACCCATAAAATTTCCTAAGTGCGGGTTTTCTCGATGGTGGAGTTCTTAGAAAAAGCGATAGATGCCAACAATATAATGGTAGTTTGACATATGAAAGATCGGTGTTTTGATCTTCCTCGCAAGTAGCGTTGTGGAAGGCGAAACTGCTGAGTCAAATAGATGTTCCAAAAGGAAGAGCACTACAAGAGAGAAGCTAAGTTTTGGATGGATTGCTTCTTGGGAATGGACGAAAGTAAAATAAGAAGATCTACAAATCATATCAAAGAATTGTTCGAGAGTGACAAGTCCCTTGCGTTGATGCGGAATATTTCTCACCTTGTATCCAACAAAGGGGATTTGTTGCTGGTCTACTATGTGTCTTAGTTCGAGATGTCAAGCGAACCCGAGTCACCGATCTACATCCCCGAGCCACAACCTCAATTGATTGAGTTTGTTTGAGGAACTCGCCGTGACACCTGAGTTTGTGGTCATCTTAAACCACATTTTTTTTTGTCTCCGAGAACTACTATGTAGGTTCCGTAATTCAGTGTTGGTTGAGACATTGAGTTCTCCCATTTTCAGTTTATGGTCATCCTTGAAAACCATCCGAGAGACATTCAACTCTTGGCTGAGATGCATTTCTCGCATTCTCGAGCTCCTCATTCTTGGACTTTTGCATATCTTCGGATTAAGGGGGGAATATTATTAGGCACCAATCTCGGTTAGTTTCAGTTAGGTAATCGGTTATTAGAATCCAAGAAACTGGGAATCGATTCACCATTCTTTAATGTATTTATATGTGTATACATTGTACATCATTCCTTGAGACATTCATTAATATTTTGTTGAAGTTTGTTTTGGGCTTGTGTGTTGGGGGCATATTACATATCCACTGATTCAACAGTTCCTTAATGTATTTATATGTGTATACATTGTACATCATTCCTTGAGACATTCATTAATATTTTGTTGAAGTTTGTTTTCCAGTTTGTGTGTTGTGTATATTACATATCCACTGCCACCTTGTATGTATATAACAAACATGTAATACCTTTAAAAATAACGAGAAGCTGCTATTATGTCTACGGTGTAACTTTGGGCAGTGTGCCTATTTTCTAAGATGCGATCTTTCCAACTATGCCAATTTTTACAGGTACTACAAGTTTATACGCAATACATGCATTGTTTTCCCAAGACCTATGTTATGAAGGAAAAAAAGAAAAATAAGTTACAAGAATATTCAGGAATGGGATGTTTACATGCAGTTCCTCTCAGCTGCATTTTCACTGGTTCTTGAATCTTGATTTAAAAAGGTACTGTGATTAAAATAGCATTGATATACAGATATACTATATAAAACAGATGCAAATAGCAATCATGAAAACAACAAAGTTGAAAGTCTCACCTGTATTTTGCTGTTGATGTGCTGAGTACAGTTTTCTCTATCTCCTGTCTGTCCCAAATGTTCACGGGCTCTACCAATGCATGCTGCTGTGATTTTTCTTAGCTGGTTTAGTAACCAATTTCTTCTCAGTTTCTTCAAAGACCTTCAATCCAATAATCCAGAAACCAGGGGCGACATATCTAGTTTCCAGAAGTGTTGCCACCCTGCAAACCGCAGCATACATCTGCAATAGAAACCAACTTCAATCAAATTTACCACAATTCTCCAATCAAACTTTCAGACAGATGATGGGTATTATTATAAAGGAGTCGTCCAATATTGGAGACAGATATGCAAAACTACCAAAGAAGAGAAATCAAAGAATTACCTCCTTTCCTTACTTAGAGGGGCTCTGAATAGTAGATAAACATTAGGGCAAGCTTGTGTCAATAGTAGATTCTAGTGCTTCAAGGAACGTATTTACTCTGGATAAAAAGTGACTTGTGGAGGACATTGAGTCAGTTTTTAATGGGTTGTCATGGAAATAGAGACTGGACAATGAGAATGATGCAATCAGACGCAAAATTTGTCGCCGCTAAAGTCATCTAACAGCAACTTAACAGGAAAACTAAAGAGAATTAAAAGTATGAAAATGTAATACTCCTAGGGGAAAATTTACCCTTAGGGCTTGAAATGACAAGATTCGTATTCTAGTTAGTATCACAATGTTCTTTCAATTTTGCAACCACAGACAATATTGAATGCAATAACAGTGGCACCATTATTTAACAGTTCATTCCCATGAAACTAATCCAGCAATACATAAAGAGCAAGTTCAGTCTTCCCAATCTCACACTACAGTGTAAATTCACAACATTCGCTATTACATTAGCTAACCCTACTGTCCTAATACTTCTGTCTGACCTTCAACGAGCTCTTTGGTACCTCTTTGCTGCCAACCAGCCAGATTTCGTTGGCTACAATTCGCTGCCACAGGACACCTTGGAGAGGGTTGTTATGGGGGATGTGCTGCTGTTCTTGAATCAACCTGAATTTGTCCCAACAAATCTTCACTGGCACAGACCACTGTGACACTACACAGCTGCCCTTGCCACAAGGAGACATCACCTCAGGATCCTATGCTGCCTCAGGAATTGCCATTAACATGGGGCCGCAGCCTCAGGGAGAAGGAACCAGGAGTATGTTATTTCCAATTAGTGCCTTGTCCCACAGGAAACACTCCTCCGCTGCTTCAGATAGGGTTCACTGCCATGTTGGTTCTCCACTATAACAATAAATACTTTAAAGTTTAAACACTCCTTCCACTCACCACAGCCTCAGATAGGGCCTCAGAGCCCTGCTGCTAAGATTTACTCTCTCCTTAAACAACTTTCACTACCACAGAAATCTTCTTCAAGCTGGCTGCATGCCTCAGATAAGGTTGCTTCTCACTGCCCCATAACAGGCCCATGCTGTTACAGAATGTCCTATTTACGTTCCAGAATCCTTCCTACAATACAGGTAAGTACCTGAGGTGGAGCTGCTGGCTCAGAGAATAACTTCGGCGAAACCAAACAGCACAGATACCCCTGCTGTCATAGAGAGTTAGCCCTCCAGAAACCCCACAGCTCAGGAAATGCCATCCGTAGCCTCAGATGAAGACGTCACACAAAAAATCAAATCCAAATGGACCTTAGCCCTCAGGAGAGGAACCAGGGTATTTTTGCTGCCAATGAATGCCCTAGAATCACAGAAAATACCTCCGCAGCCTCAGAGATACTTTCCTGTTCAAACAATACTCACAAACTTTTGCGGCTCCACACTTGTTGCCTCAGAAGTGTGTCACAAGACAGATGAGTGCTGCCTCAGAAATTTTGCTAAAACAGGAAGAGAGAAGGGATTGGCTAGGGGTGGAATCTTCACCCCCGAAACCAATCAGAAAGAAAGGCCTTAAAACCCTCCAAGAGCCTCAGCTCAAAAATCAAAAAGATCCACAAAAAATGATTCTCCTCTCCTTCCGATATATTCCCTTGGGGCCTTTCTCCTATTTTTAAATTTAAGGGATTAAGAACTTTCTCCATTTTGCCCCAAATTGGCTTTTACCACAAGTTTTCCAATTACCACAAATTATCCATTGTTATTCAAAAACATCAAATAATGGATTTTCCTACAAATGACTATATCCCACTGTTAAAATATCCTAAAACCAGCGATCTAAGCAAACAAATTATATCTAGTTACTTGCTGGTAATTTTGGTAGCTTTTTTCATGCATATGAAAAACGAGAAAAGCAATCTCACACAGTGCACAAATATTTCTGCCCTTCTAGATGAGTTCATCATTCAACATTATCTTCAGAATTTATAAGAGCTCCTTATAGGGAAAAAAATGGCTCTGAGAATTAACTTCAAACGAACAACAAAACCTATAAAACTTACAATTTGCATGGGAAATCGAGGCAACCTGCCTCAAACTCGTACCACCGTATGGAAATCCGTACAAACAGCAGTACGGCCTTGCTCTGCTGGACTGTATTGTTTCTTTTTTCCCTTGCTGCTACCTAGCTGCCTTCTCCTTGCTGAATCCTCCCCAATGGTTGAAAATTAGATTCTGGTTTTCTCATTCCTTACTCACTTGACTTCAGGAATGAATGTTCTGTGTCTGTCCTTTGTCCTCTCTTTTTCTTTAATAAATTTGACATGAGCCAAAAACCTAATCTTCAACAATTGAGATCTAACCGTGAGATCAATGGCTTTTTAATTAAATTATTGCTTAAATATTCTTCTATTAAAGTGATTTTTAATTAATAAAGTGACTAAAGTGATTTAACACAAAGTGACTAAAGTGGATCACTTTATTAATTAATTAATAAAGCAAACTTCTAAAAAGTGGCTAATAGATACTTTAATAACGATTTCCATAAGTAGACACCCTCATGGAAATACTTCAACTGCCATAAACACTAACATCTCTTAGCAAGGAAGTTATTCTCCTCCACCACCTTAAGCTTGTCACAAGATCAGAAGAACTCCTTCACCAAGAGCTTGGTGAAATGTATGGCAACTGCTGCTCTGTGGTAGCAGATAGCAGCTTGATTGCTCCTCTCAGCACCATCTCTCCGATGTGAAGTGGTATTGACCAGCCAAGTTTTGACCCATCTTGAAACACTAGATTCTCTGAAACTTTGATACAACTTTCAGCGGACTGTAAGCTCAAGCGTCCGACCAAACAATCCCGTGAATAGCTGTAAGCCAAATGGCTCCACAACTAGCTAGAGTGGCCACCATGTACTCTACCTTAGTAGCTAGGTCTACTTCTTGCTGAACTAGGAAATGACTATTGACCCCAAAACTTAAGCAGCATCCACATGCTCTTCCGACCTATTTCACTGCCTGCCTTGTCTGAATTTGGGCAAATTTCTGCAACTGGCCACCATCTCCACCAAGGTACCACAATCCATATCCTACTATGCCTCGCAACATATGGGCACGTGCTTTGTTGCAACCTAGTGAACCTCTCCTCAATTCCCCACCATGAACTAGCTAGGTGTTAATAGCAAAGTTGATGTTTGGTCGATGTTAACCGTATACATCAATGATCCAATCAATTGTCGTAATGTCTCTGGAGTCTCGCCAACTCGAAATCCGAAGAATCAATCTCTCGAAAGTGTCACCATCGCAGTGGCGACTTCCACCGTTATCCTCCATCCCGAATCTCTTCAAGATCCCCAGAGTGTACTCTCGTCCGTGGAAGATCTCGCCAGCGTCGCCAAACCTCAAGTCCTGCAAAAGCAATGCATGGGCTAAAATCATCTCGAATTCTAACACCAGATCCGACTTGCAACCTACAATCACCCTTACACCGTCGAATGAGATCACTGGTATACAACACCAAAATGAGGCCTAGATCCAACCAACAAGTATAGGTTGGGATCTATCTCAATCTTAGCAGTTTAAGTGCCCTGCGTATAGGTTGTCAATCCCGCATACCAGGGCCCCGGGTACCCGTTTGAGTCCATACAAGGCTTTTGCCTACATAGCGCTCGCTGCGGACCTCAAACCCCCGTGCTTAATGGAGACTTCTTTCCTCAATGATGTTGAGGGGAAGGCGGTTCACATCCATCCATGGATGCTCCATCCCATCTCAAAAGCACGAAATAACTTCTGACAGAGGAGTATCTGGGGTTATAGGAGCAAAATTTTCTCGTAGTCTACCTCTTTATGAGAGAACCCGAGCCACAAATTTGGCCTTGTATTTTCTCCACACCGTGCTTAGTGCATGCTGCTCCCTAAAGCCACTTGGAAGTCACAACCGACTTCCCTTGGTCCCAGGCAAAATTTCCTAGACACTGCCTTTCAAGATGGAGTTGTGCCCTCCACCATGGCATCTCCACACCCACTGCCAGTTGTTTCCTCAAAGTTGCATCTCATTCATGATGTTGGTCATCAAAAGCCAGCGTGCCTGGAACTTCTTGTGTGATGCCGCTTTTCCTCCCTAGTGGTCCCTGAGGCTCAACATGCCCCCGAGTGACCTTGCAAGAATCGTCTTTCCCACATAGGCCTCCTAATCAGATGCTGAAGGTGTTGACTTTCTCCCTCTTACTTTGAAGGCTATCTTTGCTACCAGAAGTCTTCTCGCCTCCTCCTTTGGTTCCTCTTCCGAAGACCTTCGGTAGTTGTTGGTAGCTCGTAAGATTTCCTAAATGTTCACCCTCTCAAAACTTGACATCTTGGCTCAATACTCTTCTCATTCTCTCCACTGACCGTCGTAAAGACTTTCAAGCTCCGGAACTGGTTGCCATATCCCACCAAGATGCCCCTCTCACCTAAGGGGTTGCAAATTTGTCCTCTTTTCCACGAGTATGTGGATGTAGACCGGACAACCAAATATCCTCGCATGTCTTATTCCAAACTTCTTGCCCATGTGCTTCTTCAAAGGTCTTATCCTCCAAAATTTGGAGTGGGCTCTGCTTCCAAATACACCGCTTGTGTTGCATGCCTCGCCCATAGAATTCATTTCTCCAGCAACCTCAATCATGGATCATGGCCTTTACTACACTCACGTACGTACAAGTTCTAACTTTCTACCTCTATGCAACCCTATTTTTTGTGGGTTGTAGACCACTACCTTTCTCCCTTGATCCTCGCCGCGTAAATATGTGAACTCATTATAGGTGTATTTACCCTCGTTAATCGTCTCTCAACACCTTGATCTCTTCCTATCATATTCTCCATCTAAGCTTTGACAACCCCGAAATGACCGAAAACCTCACCCTTGGTCTTCATGAAGTAGATCTAGGTCTTTAGAGAAGTCATCAATAAAGTTAACATAGTAAAATGTGCCCCCATCAAGATACCGACATAGGTCTTCTAATCATAATGGATCAGATCCAAAGTCTTTGGCGAGAGTTCTCATGGCCAGGGAAAGATGCCTTGACATTCTTGCCGAGTGCACACACTTTGCACCTCCCTAATGCTCCAACCCAAGTCCGTGTTTGCAGACCAATAAGTCCCAGTGAATAGAAGAGCTCGTGATGGAGACGTCTATCCTCTGTGCCAAAGTCGTATATGCTCTCATCGTTACGCATTAGAGCCCTAGCGTGCTGGGAATGTTGAAGTCTATACAAATTCCCCCTCCCAAATCCCAATCCTCACTAGTCTCCGGGTTGGCTCCCTCCGTTCGCATGAACACTTTCCTCCCCTAAAAGCGACCGTAAACTTTGTCCTCCATGACTTAGATGCATAAAAGGTTCTTCTTTAGGCTAGGTACATTAGTAGGCCTCCTACGCATCAAAGGACCCTCTCAAATTGGTTGGACATGAATTGTCCTCATCCTCTCACCCATACTTTGCATCATCGTCAAGTTCAATATGGATCCCCGAGTCATCCTTCCAAAACTATTGAATAGCTTGTTGATTTTTGTAGCATCACCCAAGTGCTCTAAGTCTCAAATTTGTAGTTTGTATATCAGTATTCCAAAGAACCCCAAAACCCTGCTGAACGACCAATTCACATGTTTTATTAAAATAATTAATTATTTAATGAGGACCCTAAGTCTAATCTTAGGGAAAATTAAATAATTAAAGGGTATTAATAAACAGAGTGTGAATTCTAGAGAACGAAGATCAAGTCATGTTTTAATCTTGGCCATCAATTAGACATATAACTGGACAAGTGATTTGTCAACGAGAAAACTATAAAGAAAGGCTTGAGGGTTCATTTGGAAAGACACCGAGACACTAATTGATCTAAGATCGAAATTCCTAGGGCGTGGTTTGGTCGAGAAATTCAAGCTAGAGATCTCATGCTAGTGAGGGGCAAGAGATAGTACCCGGAGAGAAGATTTTCCGCACGATGGAGCACGGGGCCGAGAGAGGCGGCAGATGATCTAGCCCAGCTGGGTCAGTGGAAGGGGGTTTCGCGTGCAAAGGACCCGTAGGCTCGCGCGGCACAGCTGCAGAGGCGCAGGCACAGGGTTCCGTAATTTTTGTGACCGGGCCGAAGGCCGGGATCCGAAAGTGGCACCCCTGGAGGTTGTTTCTCAAAGATCCGCGAGCAGCAAAACGACTTGGAGGAGGCTACCACCCAGCTCGGAAGGTGCACGGCAGCGTCCCAGTTCCGTCATCGGATCTACGCCAGCAGGCCACGCAGCCCATCCGGGGCAGTTGTTCCTTCATCCGGACCGCAGTCTTATCAAGCAGTGCCCCACAAAGCTCCTCGCTTCCGTAGCAAGCTTGTTCCTTCATCCGGACGTCAAGTCTCAATGATTGGAGCAGGTATTCTCGCCAAATCGTTGCCGTATTTTTTCCTTCAGCAATCGAATCATCCTCGGGATATTCGCATGTATTCGCACATTGCTACCGTTAATTGCCTTCTTTGCTGGAAATACTGTTGAAACTTCTCACCAATAGTTGAAAATCAGATTCAGAAATTTGTTTGAAATGCAACAACTGAATTAATTCTAATGGATTAACAGTTTAGCAATTTTCTGATTATTTTATTGAATTAACTACACTGCACTTTTTTCGCCAAATAAAATAAACGTTGGGAAATAAAAATGTTGGAAACTGAGAAATGTTAGCACACACATTACAAAGGTGACAAATATTTTTGGACAATTGGCCTGGGAAAACCCAAACCAATGCAGCAGTTGAGGGTTTTATTATTATGGAGCAGTGAATTTTGAGTACAATAAAATTTGGATGTCCAACTGGCTATCCAATCTGAGAGAAATACTGGCAAAATCAACTGAGGGAATTTACCCTCGCCCAAGCACCTTCGGCTCTAACTGACCTCTGAAAAAGCAAGTCGTCCAAACTCTCTGCGCAGGCCCTGCATCACCTTTGGCAATCAACCTGCTGCCACGCTCAACCAGGAACCTGCTTATCAGCTTTATCATTAAAGGATGCACTGGGAAAGTGTCTATCCTGCCTCCTAGAAAATCTTCCAGCTCTCTAGAAACTGAAACGACCTTCTTTCCAGAAAATCGTAACTTGCTCACTGAAGCAATGCCCGGGCCCAGCGCTGTCTAGAAATAATTCGCCCTCCTCTTCTGCCTGTATTGTGAGTTCAGCTTATAACAATGTGTAACCCTGAAATTCATCAGTTAATGAATCCGTGTTTCACATAAAAATAAATAGAATTGATTGCATTGTGTAACCCTGTAATTTATCAGTTACACGAACCATGTTTCATATAAAAGAAGATTCAATATCTTTTGACAGTGATTAGTTAGTAGGTTGTCAATTTACATTCGTGTATTGACATACTTCACGCAGAAGAACTACAGGTCCTCCAAATTAGTTGCCAAAATAGGAAAACAGAATATTCCAAGTGTTCCTTAGCTTATGACTAAAGTTATTTTTCTTTTTAAAAACTTTTATGGTATAGCTTACACTGCATTTCTTTTCTTTAAAAGGACTCTTAACAGTACCCTTAACTCCAATAACCAGCCACTCATGAACATGGCATGGTATATAGCCTAGATTCAACAAGACATATATAATAACATATTCATACTGCATTCTATGTCTTGGAGAGACTTTTTGAATCTACATTAAATCCAACCCTATCAACCTCAACTGTAAAAGAAAATGTATAGCACATCCTGGCCGACTTGTGATTTCAATGAATCTCTCAAGAATTTTTTTTTTGGAAAAGACCGTTCCACTATCCCTCTTCAACTTTGCTCGGGATGTCTGGCAAAGTAGCCACAAAACAAGAATGGAGTAAACATGAAGGTTGATCATGAAAACCTGCAGAGCCTTTGTATTTCATTTTTTCTACCATGAAAGTATGTACCTGTTAAATCTATTTTCCTTCCATGATGCTGCTTCTATTTAAAAAGGTTGAGGATGTATTTCGTCTCATTAAGTTAAAATATTCTAAAGAATAGCAAAATAATCCTAATATATTGAACCCTTTTCAAACATGCCTTTCATAGGCTCTTGGTTCCAAGATCTCTTTCTGTATCTGCTGGCTGTTTGGTTCCAAGATTTCTTTCAACTTTGCAGTTCTCCAGGGAGAAAAGAATTTTAGGTCTCGACTCATTTTGACTTTTTTTAGCTTTTAAAATGAGTTAGAAATTTGCAAACCTTTCAATAATAATAAATTCATAAAAGTTAAAAAAAAAAAGATTCCGGCTTAATAAATTCATAAAAGTTAAAAAGATTGCGGGTTGAAACCGAAGGAAGGAAGAAAGAATAGTCAACGAGAATTACCTCAGATTTCACCACTGAAAACATTTAAACCAGAGTTGGCTTTAGATCTTGCCTCAGCAAGGTTTGTTTGGTGATGATATCTTCAAGCAAAGACAACTCAATCGGATGAGAACCAAGCGTCGAAAGTGTCCTTATAACCAGGATTCAATATAACCCAAAATTGCTTTCCAAACTCGTACTACAAAATGATGAATAATCAAAAAGAAACATCCCACGTAAGCTACTAGTACCACTGGATACTTCGACAAAATTCCCTGGGACTCAAAGGCCTTATTAAATTTTTGGTACAAGTTCAACTAAAAGTATTTAGAGACTTTCTATAACTTTTTATCCAAATACAAAATATTCTGTTAACTTCAATATTGACTACAACAAGGTTAAAAACATATTGACTTTTTAAAACATCTTTATTTTATATTTTTTGAGTTTTAGCTTTTGTGATTCATAATATTTAGAAATAGTTTTTCAGGATTAATTTATCGTACTGATTTGCTTTTTGAAAGCAGAATCCGTTCATTGAAATTTCACTTTTCCTTTATCTCTACAGTATTTAATCTCCTGGATAGGATCCTCTAGACAGATCAGATTCTCATCTATATATATTGATGATAAATCACATTGATTCAAAATTTTGATCCAAAAATTTCTAATATAATTAATAAAAACTATTTTTAAATATCATAAATGGTTCAGAAACATGCCCATGACCGATTCATGTATTAAGCCAAAAAACTATTATGTCAATTTTGGAAGGTGATTAATTTGGCAGAAAACTGGTAAATTTAACAACTGACGTTTGAGATTTGGCAAGAGTCAAAAACTTTTATGTCAACTGATGACAATTAATTTGGCACAAAACTGGTAAATTTAACAACTGACGTTTGAGTTTTGGCAAGAATCCTCACAAGTTAAAAAGAAGAGGAAAATAAAAAAGTAAAAGGATTTTTTTAATATGAATTTCAAAATAGAAAAATAGAATGTATAGAATTTGAATAAGTTTAGCAAAGAGAAAGATGGCTATATTCACGACCCTGTCATGAAAATGATATCAGCATAGATGTATCTTCACTAATGATCCAAAAAGCATTTAAAAAATATAAACACAAAAATGAAGTATAGAATTATCTTTCAAAATGACTTTACCTGAATCAAAAGCCTGGATTGGGGAAAATTTTGCTTAAATATCAACTAAATTTTATAATAAATATTTTCATAAGTTAATCTTATTCCTAATTGCCTAGGCTATGAACAAAGTAAATTTTCTTCTCTGCATTTATATTTTGCAATGATATATGCATATAATTGCCATTCATCTCGATCAATTAAACAATTACTCTCTATAAATTCGTAAACCGAGGGGTTACTACCGTGTTTCGAATTTAGGGTATGTAACAGAATTTAGGTTTAGAGAATGGAAATTTAGTTAGGCAGCGATCCGAGGATTACCATCTCCTGAAGGGCAACGGGGGCAGAGGCATATTTGTGGTCAGAATCCACAGCGATGTTGAACATCTGAATGTTTGTTTCTTCCTTGCCGTTTCTGCAAACTCTGCAAGGTCTGCTTCAATGTCTTCCCTCTCCATTTCCAAAGCGATTCGAACGTCGGCTGCTACTCGTTCGGTTTATAAGGGTAGGTGACGTGGACAGATTGTTCTCGGTTTGAGCTTTCTTCAGGCAGGGGCAACCTCGTATTTTATAAGAACCTTTCTGTATTTAAGGGAATATCATATACCTAACTCTCCATTATACGCGCGCGACTCTACATTTGGTCCGGTCCCGTGTGGCACTCAGGTTGTAGCGGTGCCATCCTTTGCGCCCGACTTTTTGTTTGCCACTTACAGGGTTCTCTCCACGTCAACGTCTTCAAACATAAAGACAAACTTGGGATCGTTGAATATTATTTATTGTAATTAATTGATATGTACTTAAGCTACAATATAATGTGCACCTATTGTCATATGGCATATTTATTGCAATATATATGTCTTTGGAAAAAAATATAGATTATATTCAAGGTATGGGTAAATATATATTATTGGATGCATATTTAAATATATAAAGAAATAGTCTTTGATGGGTATATGCCTAACACGAGTGAATATCAAATCTCAATCACAGACCGCAACCCTCCAACGCACTCCCACACCGCGCATCCATCACGGTGGAACTCTCACACATTTCGTTGCAACTTAGATAATGGGCCGAGCGGACAACATGGTGCCACCCGGCACCCTAACCATCACCTCGCCCATACCACCATTAATGTCCATGATCACAATCGCATCACAAATACCCTACTCCCCCACGATTGGCCACCGTTTGAGCTCCACACACAAGCATGCGAAGATCATTCAATGCCACCCTCCTTACGTACTTTATCCTCACACCTATATAACCCCCAGACTTCGGCCCCCTTTCTCACCTGACCGGGTCACCCTTGCATTTTCGCTTCTCCTCCTTCTCGTCCGGATTCTCACCGATTCCAATCACCGCAGCCCCGCCCTCCCAAAGTGAGCCGCGTGTACCTCCTCGCTTGCAACTCTTCATTCGACGAACCCCGCACCCTAGTCTTAACAGCTCAGCCCCGCCTCCCCGCTCCCTCCCGTGCGCAATGGCCCCCAAGTCGCGCCAACGCACTATCTGCGGTGGCCGAGAGGCCTCCGGTCGTTACCGCCGCAACGCAGGATAACCGCCATGAATCGATCGGGACGACTCATCCAAAGACCCTGAAGGCAAAGATACAAATCTAATCCCGGTAGCGAGTAACTCTCCGTGAAATCGACACAAAGAGGAAGTCACTGAGTCACGAGGGAGGTCCTCTCTCACATCGCACGCTCTGGCCCCCCCGACCATTCTTCAACAGGTGAGGAAGTTGATGCAGAAATGGACATCTGTAGATTGCGGTGGATTCTCGACAGCCGTTTGGACGAAGGTTCCCCGATGGAGCAGACCCCACCTCCATCCTCTCGCGCACCGCGAGTTTCCAAAGCGAACCCGTTGGTCAATACGCGGAAGTTGTTGTGGAAGTCACAGCAGTTCACCGTCCCATCGAAGAGCAGAGAATCCCAATGTGCCAGTGATGATGATGATATTAATCTACTACAAGAATTACATGTAGTTTCTTTACTCTATTTTTTGTCGTGCAGTCGATTTCCCGGCTTTTCTATTATTTTCTACTCTCTAGCTTTTAGATGCATCATTATTGGCACAATGTAAAAGCTCGTTTTCAAGTTTTGTCTGTGCCAACCCTCCTCCCCCGAGGCGTCCGTAAATAGCGTTACATAAAGGTAGGGATTAGTTAAGCGTAGTTTACCAACTCGAGACCGTAACATATGTAATATTATTTTTTGAAGGACTTCCCGTATTATCCACAGATTAAGGAACATTTGCTCTACATTTCGAACTTCAACGGGACCCATCTTCAGACAATTGAATGAAGAATTGAAGAAGGGTTTTTTAGGCCATGTAATATTATGTTCTTAATATCATTAAGATTAGCTCAACTTACCAAAAAATATATAAAGAAATAGACATTATAAAATGTATATGTATAGTTCGAGTAGGCTCCAATCTATTAAGAATATGTCTTTTCTCCTAAGAAATTATAGGTAGCATATTTTTTTCTAATGTTCAATTTCATTAGATCCATATGGCTAGACGTTCTAGAGATCTCAATGTGTGAAGGCAAATATGGAACATTGTTTTTATTGTTGCTTGCATGTAAGATTGTCTATGGAATACAAGGTAGACACTTCTTTATTCATATGTTGGGGCATCTAGCGCAATAGAAATGTTTGTGTTTTTTAGAGAACTTATTTGGATACACAATCATCTTGCTTTTTCCAATGGTTGCATTCTTTAATGAGTATGGCCCAATGACTTTTCTAGAACATGGAGAAGCATATATCTCAATAACTTTTTTAAGGCCACTCGTTTGTTTTTTTGATGGGGTGACAAACAAAGGGAACTCTGTGGATGTGGGGCTTATATAGTTATCAATACACAGTGTCTATTATCATTTATGTGGAATTGTGGACATGGTTCCAACATTTGCGCAAAGTTCATTGCTCTATGGGGGTTCTATTCGTGCAAAATGGCTTTGTCGATAGAATGGTGGTATATGGAGATTCAAATGTGGTCATTGATTAGGTACTAATTCGTTCTACTTTGGACAATAACAAGTTCATCGACTAGTTGCATCATATCAAAAATATCTAGAAGGATTTCCTAGAATTGGAATTTCTCCCACTTATACTGCGAGTAGAACATTGTCACGATGATCTTTCCAAAAGGGTTCTTGCTCATAATCGAGGAATACACTTTATTATGCTTTCTCCATGGACATGTTGTTGTATTATGGGTATATTCAAGTAACTTAGGCAATATTTTTTTGGATATGTTTGTATCATTTTGGTTTTTTTATCACTCCTACTTGCAATTGCCCTTCTGAAACGTTACTTGGATATAGTTCATATAATGTGGTTATATAAAATATTATTACAAGCTGTGTGGTTGGATATATTGATGTATTGCTGTGTATATGCCTATTCTTTATGGTAAATTGTTGATGCATTACAGTAGGTACACGGATATATGTAGGGATATCATGGTACATATAAAGTCAATAACTATAACAACAACTATAATATTTGATACAAGCCTTAGTTTAGCATTGGGCAATGAAGCAGAGATGAAAAAAATGATTGACAATATTTGGTTTATATGTAAACTTTTTTCTATTAAAGAAATTAGCTGTTTTTTTCTCTCCCCGAAAAATAAGTAAAAATAATAATAATAATAATAATAAAATAATAATTAAAATAAAAATAAATAAATAAAGTTTCAATTCCAAAATGGGGTAGAGTATACACTTTTGTAGATTTTAATAGTGAAATTGCCAAATGCTGTGTGTGTCCCTTGTCCACAAATATGAGATCCTTACAAGGACCAATAATGTTGTCTAGCTTGAAAATACTTTAAAATTATAATTATAATTCTGTGTTTCGTTTGATTATAATTATTATTATGATTATCATAAAGATACACATTGTTTACACACACACACATTATTATATGTATTTATGTGTATATAATGCGATAAATGTTACGTAGTTGGATGCTTATCGTCATAAAAAGTATTTATTATTGTTCTTTAAGTATTACAACCAACTTTTTCTTTGTCATCATTTGCGTGTTACAACCATATTACCGTTAATTTCAAGGTACTGGGACAAATTCCTCCTTTGGATAGTCTTCCTCATCACATAAAGACCCAACTAGCCCTTAGAAAAGTACAGCCGACTTAAAGTCATACTGTCTCCAAAGCATATAAATACACATCAAGGCAACCTCATTTGGACATCACATCAACACATCTTATCTTCTATCTCTTCTTGTGATTGGTTCAGACAGTCCGCAATCAAGGAAGTTGATCTCACATGTGCAAAGGAATCAGTGGCATTCTCAAATTTCGTGACTTTTGTTTGGGAAACTCTGACCAAGTTTGACTTGGCATTTTAACTCACTTTGGACTTGAAAATTTCGATATTGGGAGGTCGAGTTTTTCCGTGAAGGAACTGAAATTTTCGCTACTTGATTGATGTTGACCCTTGAATTTGACCACAAAATATGAAGTTGACCAAGGTGGACTTTCTCCTGGATCAAGTTGTTTTTGGATTATTTTGGCTTCTCTGACTTTTACCAACAAAAGAGGCTGAATTTTCTCATTACGGACCAAAATTTTTGAAACCGATTCTACCACCAAATGTTGACAAAGTTAGGGCATGATTTTGTTCTTGTTGACTTCTTTGGTTGAATTTGGCCATATTTGGATTTGTTGACCATATTTGACTTTGGGCTCATCTCTTGGATATTGTTTAGTGAATTATTTGATAAGTCAAAGAATTGACTTTGTTATTTTCTGTTGAATTGGAACATTGTAATCTCTTCACCGAACATTTGATGACAATCTAATAGAAGAAGAATTTGAAAGGGTTCTTACCTTTTGTGTTTTTCCTCGGTCTATGACCAAAATTCTTTGTAGTCTTTGTAATTACTCTTGGTTGTCTTCTATCGTATTACTGAATTTATTGTTTTAAGTATACCGTTATTTTTTATTGGAAGAATAATTTTGTTTAAAAGTGATTAAGTAATCAAGAAGGAATTGGGTTAAGTATTTCTACTACATGGAACAATGGAAAATTAACAGTGGTATCGTAGTTGGAGGTGAAGACAAGCACAAGGAGACAAGAGATCAGAGGAACTACTCGGTAAAAATAGCTGGTTGAGCCTATTTAGTTGGACAAGATGTATAATTCTTACTTTTAAGGATACAAGAGAAGTTGGGTGATTCATAAAATTTTGTTGCTTGAAAATCATGTTGAAGTCATATTGATGATAATGATGTCTTGGAATATGAAGGAAAATTACCTGGGAAGCAAATGGTAACATACTCCTAATATTACCTAGTCCAAATAATAACAAGGTGACATCAAAGCCAAGAAAATTCTTATTGATTATTTGAAAGATAATTTATGCTGCCCATAAGAAAATTGAAGAAGTCCAAAGATATCTATGATAAGTTAGTTGGATGTATGAGGTCAACAACTTGAATCATATTCTTTCCTTTAAGAATCAACTCAAGGACATTAAGATGAATAAGGTGTTATGCAATCCTATGTCATGAGGATATCCCAACTAAGGATCAATTTTCATACCACCTGAGAGCCTATATTTGACAGAGATAATGTTTGTTACTCTTCAAGGTCTTCTCTTCTATTTGGGAACCTTCGTTGCTACGATAAGCAACAATGACAAATTTTCGACATTTGGTTAATTGGTTGGAAAATGTACTCAAGAAGAATCTAGGATGATCTCTAGAGGGAGGATTCAAAGCATGAAGAAGGAGAGCTTTCCATTTTCGTTTGAGACAAGAAAATGAAAGGAAGATGAGGTCCATCTAACTCAAGAAAGTCGACATCTTGTGTGACCTCTTAAAGAAGTTATCGAAAGGACAAAGCCGAGTGTTTCAAGTGCCATAGGTATGGACACTGCCAAAGATTTCCTAAAATGAAAATGCTCCAAGGTCCAATTACAACAACAACCGTGGCTTCAAAAACTCAAGTTCAAGATAGAAGAAGAGGAGATTATAAAAAGAATAAGAGAGATGATAAAAGAAGAAGAGATGCTCCTAATGATCATGGAAGAAGGCTGAAGAATACCAAAGAGGTTAAGGAATGCCAAGTATGGAAATAATGCAGCCTACTACTCAACCTAAATATATTCTTTATTTTTTTCTCTTTCTAGTTCCTCTCTCTCCGCATTCATGTGATAGTTGGTTATTAGATATTGGGGCCCATAAACATTTCTTTGGATACAAGGAAGTCCTCTCAAATTTGATTGAAAGGGAGACAAATCCGAAGACTGCTCTTGGGGACAAATCTACTCAACATGTAAAGGGTTTTGGTTCACAACTTCCTCGGATGATGGGGAATTGTACTTCTTCAAGATGTCATATATGTACTAGGATTGAAGAAGAACCTAATATCGACATCTTCCTCGAAGACAAAGGATGAGAGTTTCCTTCATAAGAGGAAAACTTCGTCCGGCCTATGGAGTCTCGCATGAGGGATCTTTGAACTTGGGATCTCGAATTGAAGGACCCTAAGGGTGAAATGGGTCAAAGACCACCGAGAGAAATGCTTCACGATAGTAATCATCAAAGTGAGCCACGTAATCGGGTTGGTACACCTACACTATGAAGCCCTACCTAAAGTAAGAAATATGAGCTTGGATGCCTCGATGTTCAATCTAGCCATGATGGTGTATTTATGAGGTGTGCAAGTGGAAAGGTCATGGGACCATTCCGCTCAGTGTGCTGCAAGAATCCATGTCAGCATTGTAGGATATGTTGTAGCTATGAGCACCAAATACGTATCAACCCTCATACTTTGGAAGAAGCAATGAAAGTAGTTTGGAAGGATCCCATGACCAAAGAGTATGAGTATATTGAAGGATGATGTGTGGACAAATGTTCTGCAGACTCAAAGGAAAGCCAGACTTCAGCAATCAGACAAAGACCAAGCATGAGCTAATGGAACTATTGAGAAACATAAGGTGAGGTTTGTACAAACGTTTCTCGTAGAAAGAGGGAGAAGACTAAGAGGGTATATTTTCACCATTTCCCATCATAGCATTATTGGGTCTATTGTTACCTTTTTACTACTAGTTAGGGATGGAATCTTTCTGCACGCGATGGATGTGAAGTTTGTGTTTCTTCATGGCATACTATAGAAGAAGTGTTGAGCAATTCGGTGAGGCTTCAAAGTGCAAGACAAGAAGACTCACGTTGCAAGTTGAAGGAGAACTTATGGTTTGAAGAAAGCCCCCAAATCTTGGTATGCCCATGTTGATAGTTACCTAGTGAAGCTTGGATTCACGAGAAACAATGTTGACCTTAACCTCTACTTCAAAGTGGTCCAAGATATGCCTTCAATTTGGTTTTATATGTTGACAATTTATTCTGATAGGTAGCGAGCGCTGATGTCGAGTAAGAGGGAGATAGCCGCCGAGTTTGGAAATGAACATCTTGGTTCAATGCATTACTTCGGTTTTTGCCAAGGAAAATCCCGAAGAGATTTTTCTCAAGGAAAATATGTTGTGAAATTATTGGAAATAGTTGGAATGGTAGTAGAATGCAAATCCTTGGCCACACCGATGGAGATGAGCTTTCAAGAAGTTATGTGAGATGTTGTTGGACATGAATTAGCAACCCCTCGAGTATCAACAAAGCTGATCGGGGCATTGATGTTCCTTGTGAACACCCATTTGGGCATATGTTTTATAGTTAACACTTTGAGTCAATTCATGACAAAGCCTCTTCATGCACATTGGGCTGTCGCCAAGCATGTGGCCGAGAGATATTTGTATGTGACGATGAATTTTGGTCCGAGATATATTATCGGAGACATGAGACTTCATCGATACATTGATGTTGATTAGGTTGAGAAAATATTATTCCGTAGGAAGAGCACTTTTTAGACGTTGTTTCAGTTTTGGGTTCGCCATGACATTCGATGAGCAGAAAGTAGAAGTTCGTAGCTTGAGCATGACCGAGGAATAATATATTGTTGCTAACATGGCTAACTATGAGGTATTATGTAGCCGAGGAATATCTTTGGAGAGTTGTTTGAGCAGTGTCTTGATAAGCATTGGAGATATATTGCGTTACCAAGAGTGATACATTATTAGCGCAGAATCCCATGTTTTACACAAGTCTAAGCATATTGAGATTAAGTATCGACCGCATATGAGACATGGTGCAAAAGAGAAGAGTTGTAGATTCCATCATATTTCAATTGATGAGAAGATAAAAATATACTCAATGCAGCTTTGCCAAAAGGGAAGTTATTGGTCTTCGTACAAATTAAGATCGATGGAGGTAACCCTCCCGTAAGGGTCCCACCGATCGAGAACATTGAGTTATGCTCTCCCCCCTCGTTTGAGCTCACAGAGAGGAATTTAGCTGGGGATAGGGGCCCCTGGTATTGGTGAACTCTAACAATGGGGGATAGGGTGTGATCCTACCCGTTGCAAGTCAATCTCGCCTATTGTCACCATAGGGTGGTGCGTGATCCCCCACACACAAGACAAGTGGGTATCTCCCCACCATCAAGTATGGGACTTGCGTAGTATACCCCGCTTGGAATCTCACCAATAAGTCGGGATTGTTGGGATTGTTCTTCCCCATTTGGCCAATGGGTTGAGGTGACTTTGAGACAGGTGATCTCTTACCTTTATGCAGAAAATCATATCTCGCTCAAGTGAGCATATTTTGCTACCACTTGAATTTTGAGGGTTCAGATGAGAAGATCATTAGATAATGTGGACATAGTGTGATCCTTAAGTCGATCTCACCTATTGTCACAAGTTAATAGATAGAGTGTGATCCTCGCCTACAAAGCAAGTAGATTCGCTTTATTGTCCTTGGATAAAGGATGATAGATTGAGTCTATATGATGTCAAATTGATCTTCTTTAGATTTGAGAGTGCTCAGCCGATGAGAAGACATGAGCAAAGATGGGAAAATATGAGATGGACTTTGATGACGATGACGATACTATTGAGTCGAGATTCATGATGCAATTAGAAATTTCTCTACTAGTCATGTGAGGGGGTGTTAATTTGGAAGCTTAGGGACAAATTCTCTATTTTTACAACCCTTCCCCATCAATAAAGACCCCTACTATCCTTTAGAAGAATTAATTTGGTCAAGGAAAATATTATTTTAATGGAAAACCTGTCAGCACAGTAAAAGCATGTGCCTGGCCAAATCATAATTGGGAAGCATATAAATACACATCAAGGCAACCTCATTTAGACATCACATCATCACATCTTCTCTCCTCTTATGATTGGTTTGTATAGGTCCGCAATCAAGGAAGTTTTAGCTCACACGTAAGGAAGAGAAGCATAGCTAATACTCCGAAATTTTTGCATTGACTTCTTGTCGGGGAAATTGTTGACCTAAGTTTGACCTGACATTTTGACTCCTTGTCTTTGAAACTTTCTATCTTGGGAGTGCTTAATTTTTATGTGGAGGAATCAAAATTCTTATGCTACTTTAGTTTTTGTTGATCATTGACTTTGACCACATAAATTTGAAGTTGACCACGTGGATTTTTCTCCTTTAACCGAGATGTTTTGGGATTGTTTTCACTTGACTTCGACTTAGAAAAAGAGGTCGTAGTTTTTAATGGTTAAAAGACTCAACCTTTTAGAAATTATTCGACTACTTCAAACGTTAATCAAGTTAGGCATGATTTGGTGTTGTTGAATTTGGACCAAATTTGACTTTGGGCTCATCTCTTGGATAATGGTTAGCGAATTGTTGGATAAGTCAAATAATTGAATTTTAATTCTTTCTCATGAATTGAAACATTGTAATCTCTTTGTTGAACATTATACAGAAAAATCTAATACAAAAGAATAACGAAAGGGTTTTCCATTGTAGGGTTTTCCCCCTGTCTTCGACATATCTTCAGACCCTTGTCATTGCTCTTGGTTGTCTTAGATTAAAAGATATTGGATTTATTGTTCCGTATACAATTGTTATTTGTCATCAGAAGAATAATTTTGCTTAAAAGTGATTTATAATTGAAGAAAAGAATTAAGCTAAGTGATTGTACTCATGCATAGAACAATGGAAAATCAACAATTACTATGGGAGGGCGTAGTTCCTAAACACCTTAACTTTAGGGGCATGTTACGTTTAAATGGAATTATGGTGGGTTTAGGGGAAATAGTCTGTACGGGTCGGGAGGTAGGTTTTGCACTCCCCTGACTGGATTCAAGTTTTCAATGAGACATTTTGCCCATTATGATAAGGCTAGGAAATATAGATGCCTCAAGAATGTGACCTCGGGTGCGTCTTTAGACATCTCAAATCCTCATAAGTCATCGATTATTGATTTATCTAGATTTTGGGCCATTGGATGTAATATTGGGTTATAGTGGTAGCTAGTCTATTTGAACCTAGGCCTAATTGAGGTCATTTCTAATAAAATACCAATTTATCATGGTTAAAGTAAACAAATGGCACCACATTAAACTTTGACATTCTCTCTCACACACACACACACAGAGCTTTACCTATTATCTCCTCTTGGGGTGTGACATGTCTAAAATGGTACAATATTGGTGAACAAGTATAAGGGGTCCAAAATAACTCATTTTGTATCCCATATACCAATGGTTGACTATTCATTACAACCGATATACATGTCACGAGGTGGCTATAACTTTAAAAAAGGTTTTTGATTTTTAAATCAATAGTTTGTTTCAAAGAGTAGGGCAAAAATTTTTGAGATAGATATTTTTTTCTTTTTGAAGAACTTTAAAATTTCCCTTTGTCGAAATATTTGATGAGAGCAATTTCACCACTAGCCATAATAGCGACAAGTAACCTAATGATATTTAACAAGACTCAAACTTCACTTAAACTAGAACCAAGGACTCACAAAAGAAACTTTCCTTAAAAACAATTCATTAGTAATCCACTGAGTTAATTGTGTAAATACATTAATATTAATGTATTTGTAGTCATGTATTTTAACATTAATGTATTTCATAGTCACGTGTATTTTAATATTAATTGTGTAAATGTTATTTTAATATCACAAATTCTAATACCATGGATCAACCACGCCATTTATAATTATTATTGGAAACCATCTAACTTGTGGCACCTCTAATCTATATAATTTTTGAGTTGGATATTAATTTATAATCAGTAGATATATTCCAAGAAAATAGGTAAAAATAAAATTAAACAAAACTAAATTTAATCTCTCTCTCTCTCTCTCTCTCTCTCTCTCTCTCTCTCTCTCTCTCTCTCTCTCTCTCTCTCTCTCTCTCTCTCTCTATATATATATATATATATATATATATATATATAGTTCAATTAATAACATATATATTTTGACCACAGAGACCTGACACTGCTTGGACGCGTGGACAAAATGGTTTCAGACAGGGTTTCAGATAACACATGTTTTGAATTTACACAAAGACAGAGACCGAAGGACGTTGCGACGAAAATGGTTTTGTGATAGGTTTTAATAGGTCCCTGCCAGATGCCACTGCCCAGCCTGTTGCCTCAAAGGCAGACGAAGAACTCACAGCAGCAGACAGCCAACAATTCAGACCACCCACGGTATACACAGAGTTGTCTCCGTTTATTTCTACCCGGAGCTCGAGCTCCCATCTCAGCCCCAATGGCGGCATAAAAGAGCAACGAGGTCATGCTACCGCATCTAGGACCACAGGGGCCGCGATGTGCTCGATCAAGGGCGATCTTCCGCCGACCCTATCCCGATCAGCTCACATCACAAAGAAATGCCGCCAACAGCTGTCACTGACATTTCTACGGTAGGGAGATCCGGCCACTCGGCTAAGCAGGTCCATGGAACATCGTCAAGGAACCAAGGGATCCTATCTTCGGCGGCTAAAGGTGGGAGACACTCCGGCTTGGACCTAAGTTTTTGGCAAAGCTCCCTGGCGTTTATGGTGGGAAATTTGAGCTACGTTGGTGCGCTTTCTCCAATGCCATCCAGAGAACAAGAGGTGCCCAAGTTCAATCGCGTAACCTTTCGCTGTGATCAAGAAAAGGAGGCAGACTGGCAGTGGAATGGCAATGTATGAGCACCTTTCTATTCTTTCACGGGAAGATACCAAAATATCTTAGATCCCCAAATACTGTGTAACCCATTGTCTCACCGTAAGATCTAATTATTTTCAAATTTTTACTGTCCCCCGGGTAAGCCCCATAGTCCGGGTTCACGAAGAAAAACCCATTCCCCAACCAAACAAAAGACAGCTAATGGGGTACCGTACCGATTCAACATCTAGTTAGTGACACAACTTTCTTCAGATTGCGTGTGCTCAAGGACTAATACGACAAAGACAAATAAAATGGATTATTTCCTCTAAATCTACGTCTGGGAGAGGGGGGTGCTGCGAACTGTGGCACATCAAGATCTGCAAGGAGACAAAGTAAAAAACCCAACAACAAGAACAAACAAATGGAGGCCCATCCTACTAAAACATACTGGCTGTGGAAAAAGCGGTAGGTTCAACCTCCGTAACCAACAACGTTCGAGGCCATACATAGTAGAAAAACTCTCAACAAACTCAAAGATTGTGGGTCAAAATCAGCCAAGAATGTAGATGATATGCAAAGACATATAAATCCTGCATTAATATGTCGTTTCTTCAGTCCTGCCGTCCAAACCTATAGATCTTTTCCATTGATCTCACTGATGGACCCTCCAATGCGAAATACACCTCTCGCCCAAGGGGTTTTTTATCGTGAAATTTAACCCTGAGAAAGAGATATATAATTATCGAGATGGCCAAGGGATTTTGGGGATCCAAGGGGCTTTTTATCACTCCATGGTTTCTTGATTTTGACCCAAATACTACATAGTAATCAGACTGTCTGTGATGGGTGAGATTATACAACCTCCTCTTCACTGGACGATCAAACCTCGTGAGTATTAAATGTGATTAAGTATATTAAAACATACATGGAAAGACTCGAAGAGAATCATTTCTGTCTGACCGTGTCGAGGCAGACTTAAGCAAAGGCTTACCGTGAGAACATTATGCCGATCTATCAAGAACAAAACTGGCCGCAACCATTGGATTATGAGAAGAACATCGCGTTCGGCAAGAATTGTGATGAGTCAAAAGACATCTGGTTGCACATGCCCAAGCAAAGAAAGCAATGTGAGCAGTCAAGAAACAGAAGGGAAGCCAAAGGAAAGGTCATGCTTCCTCCAAATTCTAGAGGAGGAAGAACTAGAAGAAGAAGAGGAACCAACAACTAGAAAGCAAACAACCTACCTGTGAACTTAAGTACCAAAAAGGACGCAAAGTAATTCTTATGGATTCACAACTTCAAAATTCAAGCAAGAAGAATACCAATGATATGGATAAAGGGAGATCAAACGACACCACCCATCGTAAACTTCACATTCTGACAAGGATACAGGAGCTCAAACAGAATAAAATCGATTAGTTCTTACTACTTGCAAAGCCATCCTGCATGTTGGGTGGTTTAAAGGGCTTTTCCCATGTATGTTATGGGAGAAAATCCCCATTTGTGGGACATTTTCCACTCTCTGTGAGGTACGATATTTTTTCCTCCTTTCTTCTCCACCGCTCTTTACTTTTTCTCTTTACTTTTGAATGTAACGTAGCTCAAGTACGAGGCATTGTGTGTGCCGTAGCACATGAGGTCAATGGGAAATTCTGTCATCAGTATATGATTACATGTAAATTTATTTGGCAACAAAAAGTTGTTGATTTTTCTCGTGGAAAAAAAAATAACATACATATATATTTTACCTAGACTTCCATATATGGATAACTAATTAAAACGAAAGTACCCATGTCATTAATTAACAACATGCCCCCTCAAGTGAGTACAGATGGGAAAGTAAATTATTGGCCATGTTAAGGGAGAATCACACATGCCACAGGGTAAGTACCCATGTCATTAATTGAACAAATATGCCTCTCTTCATGGAGTATTAGGGATGGGTGCTAAATTATCGGGCCATGTTAAGGGGAGAATCACACATGCCATATGTGGGTGTCCTCCCCACACTCACAGAGGGAGATGAGGCATGAGAAGGAAGAGACTTTGAGTTAGCATGGCCTCGGCTCTTTGGTAGGGCTCTAAGAGATACCATAATGGTCGGAAGTATATATGGAGGTCATAGTGTCAATGAATTGTGAAATTAGGATGGTAATTCAAATGCAAGCAGGGTTCTTCATCTATATACCTAGAGGAATTTGCATTTGATGCTAGGTTCTCTGTATTCTCACGAGCAATAATTATCAAAATGTTGAGACGGTGGCTTGGAGAAATGAATTGCTTTGTTTCCTTAGGATTTGGCTTTATTTTGGGCATGTGGGATTTTTGCTCTGCTGCATGTGCCACCCAAGATTTTAGGTGATGAGGAATTAAAGACCTGGCAGCCAAAGAACTCAATCAATATGGAAATCTACACAAAACTACACAAGTAACAAACCAAATATAATGCAGAACATGTATACAACTAAAAGATGCAAAGAAATGCATCAACACCAAGGATAGGATCCCTATGCAGCATTTTTATCAATACCTCTAGTTATGGAAATTTCAAAGTCTTATCATTGTAAGTTATTTTAAAAAAAAAAAAAAATCAAGAGGTGGAAAACTTGGTGAATAAGATTAGGAATAAAAGAGGCCAACCTCTAGGGACCAAATTACAGTAATTCCATGCACCATGTGTCTTGACTATGTTTTGGTGGTTTCATAAAACATAAATATAAACACACTAAAATGCCTAACATTAAAAACAACTTTGCACAACGAAATATACCAATATTAGATCATGTATAATACACTAGAATTAGTGCTAAAAACAAATTTCTATTAATCGTTAAACAATAAATTTATATACTACGACTGTGGATAATGACCTTACAAACTCCTAGAAACTTCTAAGACAAAACAAAAAACCTCATTCAAAATACTTGGGTTGAGGCAAATTCCTTTAGCCCCCATCTACCTCCTTGTCCTTCAACAATCCTCATGAACCTCCATGTATGGCTTCACACAACAAAGTTTTGGCTTTCCACGATCCTCTTGGTCGTAGGTTCCTCAACATGCCCTCGATATGCACCGATAAAAATCATGATCTATCAGACCCACAACAGCCCTGACTTTATGTATCAACCTATGTCCCTCCTTGCATCTAGCCCAACCAACTCAAATTACCTTTGTCGCTACAACCTCTGTCACGACACTCAGTAGCTAACCTTTTCACTTGTGATTGACCTTTCTTTCGACTACAAATCCAACCTCGTGTGACTATATCCTATAAACAATTCGTGTCCGGCCCTACCTTAAATGGAACCATGCATCCAAACAATTCATAGATTTTCTACAGACCCTTGGTTTGCTTTCTTAATCGATTTAAGCCCCTTGATCGTTTCCTTACATAAGCCTCTCTCCTTTTGCATCCCATGTCTTTCCTACAAATAATCAACACTCCTTGTTGTAGTTGTTCTTCACGAACAAAACCTCTTTTTCCTTTACGTGCCAATCCAAAAAAAAGATACAAACCTTTGTCCTTAATTCACCATAGAAGAAGATGCCCTCCAAAACCCTTTTGTTTCCCTATTTACAAGTCCGCAACTTCCTCGATCAATTTCGCGTCGTAATGTTCCCAATTTTCGTGTACTAGTGGGAACATTGCATTTAATTTCAGCTATTTATTCATGAATAAAAGTATGTGAAGGAGTGTTTATTAAACTCCTGGTTGAGAACAAATACATGCCCACGTAAAAGAGGACAAATCTAGGCTATTATATTAAACACCCCTAAGTGTGAAAAGGGGGAAATTCATTTGAAAGGGTCAAACCTGGGCCCCACACACAACATAGCTTGGAGGAATCTTATCCAACAAGCACAACGTACTTCTAGAAGAGGACTCTGCGGTGAAAGAGGATAAGCTGAAGAAGATGGTTTAGGTTTTGGCAAGCCCTCATGTTATAAAAAGAAGGAGAGGCAGCAAAGGGAAAGGTTGTTGGAAGAATTGAGAAGTCATTTTATGAATAACTGGGTTCGGGTCGTTTAGTCTAAGGGAAGAGGATTTCATTGCAATCCTCTCCTCTTCCATGGATTGAAGCTCTTTGAGGGGATTGTGATGTATCTCTCCACTATCCGGCATTATGGCCAAGCTTCTGTCTCTATAGCAAGCCTCTAGTCCCGTTGAGGGTTTTGCACGCTTTGTGATTTCATAGAAGAGTGGGGAACTAGATCCTCATAAGATCTAGTTGTTTAGAGGAGATTTTCTCAAGGAGGGTGTCTGTAGACCACCCGAAAGAGGACCTCACTTCATTTTGATTTCCGATCCGTAATTTTATCTCACGCAACATTTCATTTAAGCTACTCAAATACCTCCTCTAGGGAACTCAAGCATATTTCTATGCATATGTTTCACCGCCGCTTATATTTCTCATCGTACTTGCTTCCTCGCAAGGATTGAGGCTTGCCTTCTCCCTTGGAGATTTGTAAATTATTTTTTCTGATCTATTCACATTCATATATGATATATAATGTAATGAAAGCCATCTTTAGAAATCTCTCCGAATTTTTCGCATTTCAAAGGTAGCACTAAAAACTAGATCTACAAATTGTTATGCATTATTTTGATAAACCCAAAGGGATCTTGTTAAGAAGGTTTTAGTTGTTTCCAGATCCTGTGATGATCTAATTGCTTCAGTCATTTATCAGTTTTTTTAGATCTGATATTTAACCTACAGTAGCTAAAAGCTCCTCATATAAAACACCCACAAGTCTTTCTGGGTACTTTTCCCATGTATATCACACATCAAGGATTCTTGCTCGCTTCATGTAAATTCGTTACTGCAAAGGAACTTCATTATGGATCTGATTTCTACTTCCATACTGCAAGGAATTTAATTTATCAGGTGATTTCCCAGCAGAAATCGCACACCTGTAAGGAGGGTTTCTCTATTAACCAACTTCTCCTTTGCTGGTCACTAGTGTTGATTGTGGGGAGATCCGTTTAAGCCCTCTAAACTCATTTATTTTTACAAAATCCTGCATGGAGGTCTCACATATCCTAAAACAAGGAACCAAGCCCTATTTTGCGTTATTTTAACACTAGATTTCTTATACAACGTCCCTCCTTGAGCTTATTATGATTTTCCCCGAGAGTGGAATTTCCCTACCTCTTCCTTGTTTGGTTTTGCCTTCTTTTGGATCCATTAGTTTGAATTGAACATTTTAAGGTTCCTAAGAGCATAAACTCAGAGTAGTGTGTCATTCCCACACTTTCTGTGTTTCACTACTATTCTATAGACAGAGTCTAGAACGGGCCAGAAGCTCTCCGGGATTTCACCCTTCCTCGTGGTACTGGTGATGCATCCGTAAAATGCCATACCGCCCATTCGTGGTTTAGATTTATTAAAATTCCATATTTTTGTGATTCCATAGTGGAATATCTTCACATATTCCCTACTGTGCCTATTTTTCCCCATTTGGAACATCATTAGCAGTATCGTAGCATGACCTTGTACGGCACTGGTGAGATCAAGCTACCAAATGAATTCAAAGAGAAGAAGTAGAGACTGCCTGATGCAAGAGGAAAAGATTATCCTCATCATTTTTCAGATCTAAGAAGAGCCCTCCCAAGAGGTAAATCAGAAAAGAGAAAGAAGAAATAACCAGACTCTAGAGGGTTTCGAGAATAAGCAAGTTGCAGTGAGAGTCGATGAGATTTCAAGAAGGAAGAAGGAAGCAGCATCACTCATCAGCAAAGAGACCGAATGATCCTAGATCTCATAGATCCACTATGCCCACTTGTTGAAGAAGGTGAGAGGTATACAAATGAAGAAAGAGATGCAATGGAAATTCCCAAAGGTTTCAAGATGAAGAGGAAGAACTATACACTTCCGTTATCACAAGTGCAGAGAATGACCCAAGACGAGATCCTTGTTTTTTTTTTCAAGCATTGAAGAGTATTGAATAAAATCTCAAGAAGTTTGAAGAGAAGAGAAAAAAGAAGAGGCCATAAAGAGACATCTCCAAACAACAAAGGAGAATGTCAATCTTGTCACCTTGGGAAAGAAATTCCATTACCACCGTCAAGCAAGGAGTCAGATTTGGGAGAAGAGACACTTCGTATCTTTGCAAGGTAGTCTTGAGTTCTTATCATGGGGTCCCATGCATGAATTAGGAGATGCATGAGGAGGAGAAGAAAATTCAGCGCTGGCACACTTGAAGAAAGGAGGCCATCATTTACCAAACTAGCTTGGAGGCATCATTGATCCTGATGGAGTGAAACTCTTTAAGCTACCAAGAGGTTCCCACATATCAGTTGATCCAATAAGGCGACAAGATTTCAGCACATATTATTTCAAGATCTATGCATAGCTAAGTGGTTAGATCAAAGTGCTGATTTGGGAGCAGCATGCCGCACGTGCAGGACCCTTGACCTTAATCATGATGAGGTTGGAAGCCATCCTTGTGCATCATGGTTGAGTTGCATTCACCGTGGTTGACATGTGCAGGGTTTCAATAAATGGATTACACTATCTCATGTCTTTCACTGGCTGGACACAGAGATCAGAATGACACTTGCTTTAAGACAAAAGATATGCATCCTTTATAGATCTACAACGTTGTCACTTAGTGATCGGTGGACAAAGAGGTTTCATCATTCTTGGAGCATGTCGAGGTAGGCTGCGCGCATCCAAAGTTTCTACCCATTTTGAAGATCATACATGAGGGAGGAAGGTCTCACTAAGAGATCTCAACAAAGATGCATTTCAGGCTCATGAGATGCAAAGTTCTTCAAGGTTCAAGAAAGATGGTGTTCACAAAAGGAGAATGCCATGGTTTTATAAACACATCACTCAACTTCCATATTTCTGAGTGAGTGGATGAGGATGGTGAGCAAGGGTTCATATACTTGCGTACATATATGGACCAGCAAGCTATTACGCCTCGGTTGCCTTTGGAAGACCTCCTATCACTCTCCAAAGGTGCCTTATTTTTCTGATTTATGCCTTCAAGAGCAGCCTCGTGAAATGTATATGAGGCATGGCAATCGCCGGGTTGCCTGGGGTACATGAGCTCTACCCAAAGATTCTCATTTCCTTATCTCATGCTTTGCAAATCATTAACAGATTATGTATGAAGAGGAAGCATGGATGATGTGGTTGTTAGGAAGGATATTTTGACACGCAAAGTTAAATCTTATGTCCAAGTATTCACCTATGCTTGAAGTATGTCTCATATGTCCACATGCATTTACATGGGAGGTATATTTCACATGCATGAAATTTGGCTTGGGAGGAGGGAAACACTCCCACATGATGTGGTATGAGGGAGCTTGCTTGTACTATGTTGATGAAACATTTTACATGTCCATCATTGTGTTGTAGCTCCAAGATCCATATGTTGATGAGGCAAGAAGGCCGCAAAGTCCCTATTGCCATGGATGTTGCTTGGGTGAGCGGGTTGCTAATTAACAGCTCATTATTTTCTGAATCATGCTCTGGATTAAATGTTATGGGGTTGCAGTAAGAGAAGGCATGTACCTTGCTTTAATGGAGAAGGTATGGCCACCACATGACATCTCCTATGTCTATGTGTTTTGCATGATGAGAAATTTGGTATGATTTTCGTCCAAGATGTGCATTGATGATGGTGTTTTGTATTGGGTTGATGACATATCATATGTCCATTACATGGTTTGGCTTCATGATGCACATGAGGGAGTGAAAGAGGGCAGCACGATCACTTGTTGCTTTGGTGCTTTGAATGAGTATGGTTACCATCCATGACTCAATGTTCATGCTTTATGTAATAAAGATAACTCACAGCAGAAGGCATGCACATCATCTTTTGGGAAGCATGGCTTGTCCATCTTACATGGAGGAGATGGAGATGACAACAAAGGGCTCTGCAATGGTGGTTGATTTTGGGAGAATATGGTTTGACATCTTTTTGTTTACCCATATTACTCCTTTCCTTCTTCTTTTGCATAACGTCAGAATGATGGGAGTTTAACTAACAAGGCTAACAGGTTAATAATAGAGGCATAGCAATGCTTATTCAAGTTCACAAACATGGGATGGTGAATTGTACATGAAGTTTTTTCCTTTATGGGAGTGGAGCTACCTTTACTTTATGTCTCTCATGTGTTTGTGATGGTGTCACATATCATGTATTTGTTATCTTGTGTTTATGAAGCAGAGGACATCTAACCTCATGCTTTGAGGTCATTCAAGGTATTGGTAGAAGATAAATTTTGGAACCAAAACATAAGCATAACCTATTGTATAATGAGGAAGCTCTTCCTTATGTGGATGCCATTTGGAGGGAATGGATGGTTTGCATCTACAATAAGAGTTGCTTGGAGGGCAAGCAACATTTTTCTGTGGAGACCGTAATGTTCCCACCTTTTGCGCTAGTGGGAACATTGCATTTTAATTTCATTGCTTTATTCATGAATAAAAGTATGTGAAGGAGGTTTATTAAACCTGTTGGAGAATAAATACATGCCCAATGTGAAAGAGTAAAAATTTGGGCTATTATAATAAACACCTCAAGTGTGAAAAGGGGAAATTCATTCTAAAGGGTCAAACTTGGCCCCACCTACACAGCTTGAGTGGAAGCTTATCCACAAGCACAACGTACTTTCAGAAGAGATCTCTAGGTGAAAGAGTGATGTTGAAGAAGATGTTTTAGGTTTTAAAGTCTTCATGTTATAAAAAGAGAGGAGAGCAGCAACAAGCAAAAGGTTGTTGAAGATTTTTTGAGAAGTTGTCACAAGAATCCCGAAGTCTCTCGTCGTTTAGCTCAAGGGAAGAGGAAGATTTTCTCGTTTAGAATCCTCTTTCTATGGAGTAGCTCTTTGGAGGGATTGTGATGCATTCTCCATCATCCGACATTATGCACAAGCTTCATCTCTATAGCGAAAGGCTGGCCTATTGAGGGATTTGCAAATGTCAGGATTTGAAAATATAAGAACTAGATCTCACATAAGATCTAGTTGTTTAGAGAGATTTTCTTAGGAGGGTGGCCTGTGACCACCCGTAAGAGGATCTCACTCTGCTTTGATTTCAGATCTGTAATTTTATCCGTTGTAACATTTCGCTAAGCTACCCATTGCCTCCTTAGGAACCGCGTTATTTATATGTACATGTTTCACCGTCGCTAGATTTCTCATCGTACTTGCTTTCCGGTGATTGAGGCTTGCCCTCCCTTGAAGATTTTTAAAGTAGTTTATTGATATATTCACATTCAGATCTGATATATAATGCAATGAAAGCCATCTTTAGAAATCTCCGTCGAATTTTTCTCGTTGCATTAGTGTATTAAAAGCTAGATCTACAAATTGTTATGCATTATTTTGATAAAACCCCAAGGACCTTGTTAAGAAGGTCAATGGTAGTTTCCATATTCGGTATGGATCTGATGTTTCGTCATTAAATGTTTTATATCTGGAGATTTAACCTACAAAGCACTAAGCTCTCATATAAAACGTTGTCAAGTCTTTCTTCGCAACTTTTCTTTTCCATGTGTTATTGCTTCAATTTCCTCGAAGGGATTCTTGCCTCGCTTCATGTAAATTCATGGCTTTCCGTAAAGGAAATTCATTGTGATTCGATTTATTGCTGCCACAATCGCAGCGATGAGTTTAATTCTGACGTTGATTTCCCCGTAGAAATCGCAATTCCGTAAGGAGGGTTTCACTATTAACCAGCTTTCTCCTTTTTAGCCGATTTTCGCCCAGTGGCTGGCGTGGGAGATATGTTTAAGCTCTATAAACTCATTTATTTTTACCGAAACTCGCATGGAGGTCCCACACAGCCCAAAATATGGAAACCAACCTCGGTCTACGTTATTTAACATCGGCTTGCTTATACAAATGGCCCTGAGCTTTATTGCGCATTTTCCCGAGAGGAATTTCATCTCTTCCTTGTTTGGTTTTTGCTTTTCTTTTTGGATCTACTTGCTTAGATCTAAAGATCTTAAAGGTTCCCCGAGAGAGAAAAAAATCTAAGAGGAGTGTGTCATTCCACACACTCGTGTTTCACCAATCTTCATAGACAGAGTCCGGAACGGGCCAGAAGCCTCTCGATTTCACCCTTCCTCGTGAAGGATAATCTTGTAAGTGCCCTAGAAGTCTATTCGGTTTAGATTTATTGGTTCAATTCCATATTTCTGATGCTACAATGGAATATCTTAAGATATTCCCTACCGTGCCTATTTTCTCATTTGGAACATTGTTGTATGCTCTCCAATCAAGAAGATCCCATCACTTCTTTTCCATTTGAGTTGCTCCTCAGGCTTTCCATTGGCATATTAATTTATACTTAGCCAAAGGTCCCTTTTGAAGCCCTTGTCCATTAAGAAGCCCAATACCAAACTCAAAATTAAATTAGATTATTAAATTCTCTCTCTCAAGTACAGTTTCTACCCACTTAGGGTACAATGCCCATAACTTGAGTGCAATCCCATACACTCATAAAATCACACTTTATGAGCATTTCTCTTACGAGCCTAACTCGAATGGCAGCGTGAGAGTACCTCTGCACTACTCAATTTCTCAACAATCGATGTAAAATTGATCCCATCGATTTTGGATACAAGGTTTTATAGAGTAGGAACATGAAATATCTAAAGATCAGATTTCTATCATGTCAAGACAAGTGTTATGTACCATGGAAGAAAAAGGATCTTAGCATAATTCAATCCTCAACAAACTAGACCAATAAACTAGAAGTTTTAGAGTTTAGGTGTCATATAGAGGCTAAAATACTTCAGAGAGGGAGGAAAAGGTGAACTTGGTAGGGCTCTAGAAAGAGAAATCTCCCCAATCTACATCAATATGAATTTTGAATTTGAATATAAGGATTAGCATTTACTCTTCCAAATCATGTTGTTTTGATTTGTTTTTCACCACTATATATGTTCTCAAGAAAACAAAGTCCAAAAAAAAAAAGGTCATTTTCTACATAAATGGCAAGTTTGCTCTCTTCGCATTTAAATACTTTGGTTAAATCCCCCATGAAAGAAAGACATTGTTGTTGCAAACTTCTCTTTGGACAAGAGACGATCCTCTTAGTCTCAGAGTGGTCTAGAAACAAACAAACATGCTAGAGTGTAGGTTCCTAATTTGGCCGAATGAAAGGACACGGTAGATTGACCTACTCGGAATCCAACACTGTCACATACCGTAGTGGTGGTGGCCTTCCTCACCGCCGAAAGTCACAATCCTTCCGCAATCATGCCTTGACACTCGCATATAGAACAAAGAACAAGAATAGCACACGATATAATAACTTCATTCGTAATTACCAGTCACCAAAGAGGTGGCTACATATTGCATTAAACAAACAACATAACACACAAAAATGGGAAACCCAATCATTGGTCATGTATATATTGATAGAAGGAAGAGGTACAACCAAATCTCCGATGTCGCACTTCTTCACAGGGTTCCACTGGAGCGTGTCTCAAATACTCTGCTGTGATCTTGGACGGATGAGGGCATGGACTTAAGCTCTCTTTCACATGGTGTGGAGCCCTATTATCTTGTTTAGTTTGTATCACAAAGATTGGGACCGTACCTTAAATGGGCGGCAACGCCGCCCGTAATTAATCGTCATTGTGGGGGTCCGTGGGGCGGCACCACTTTATGGAGCCCCTCTCCGGGCGGGGTTTTGGGGCAAAGACCCCCCGAAGTTAAAAACAAATGTAAAATTTCCTCGTAAAATTGCCGTACCCCTAATCAACTGGGTCATTCATTAGGCTAGATGATCCGGCGGCAGAAGTTATGTTTAGTTTAGGTTTTTTGCTCCCAAGGCAAACCCCTCTCTTTGTATGAGGGTATTGTATTGTGGTTGTGTATTACATGTATTCTCCGAGCAGAAATAGATAAAAAGAGATTTTGAGAGAGAACAGATACATAAATGATCTGGCCGTAGGTTTTGTCTCTTCATTTTGGCTGATACGAAAGGAAGGACCGGCTGTTTGCAGGACGAGCTCCAAATCGGGTGAACCACGATATCTCTGTCTTCTCGGTTTTATGTGTTTAGTGTGATTGTATTTTCGCATATTTTATGTGTTTCATTGCTCCATAATATATAATTTTCTAAAACTGCACGTAGCCAGCGATATTTATCGATAAACTCGCCAGGAAAGGGTGGTTCCCGGTTCGAGTGGGGAGCAATGGCGAAGATGGAAGTTTAGGTCGTAGAAATTTAACGGCCAAAACTTCCGTTGTGGAAGATGCAGATAAGATTATCCGTATTTCAGTAAAGATTTGTACCTACCATTAAGCGGAAAACAAAGAAGTCGACGCTCATGGGTCATTCTGGTTTCGTATCTAGTACCTTAAAGTTTGATGATGTTGTTTGCTATCCTTAGCGCAGAAATGGCGACGAAAAATCTCCGGTGAGACACCTGCAATGCTTTGAGTGCGTATTCTAGGGGAAGAAGAATGGAAAGAGGAGCTCGTGATATCACAAAGAAATCGAACAGTGCTATATCCAGAAGTCCGCATTGGGGATATGTGCTCTGAAATGCGGGAAAGAGAGGACACCCAAAGAAAGACCTGGGGAGATCTCTTAAGGGAAAAGAAGGAGACATGCAACAAGAAAAACAATCATGAAGCAAAATGTGACAGGTGATGTGGTTACAAGATGCTTTGATTCTTTATTTCGAAAATGTTATCGATTCTCGGGTAGTAGATCTGTGGGGCCTCATTCCATGCCACACCTAATAAGAAATATTTTCATGACTATGTTCAAGGAGATTTTACAAGTCCATTTGGGTTATGATAAACCCCGTAAAATTGTTGAATGGGTAAGGTTCTTGTAAAAACAAGAAGAGAGGAAACCACAATGGATATTAAAGGAGGTAAGGTATGTTCCGCATCTAAAGAAAAACTGATTTCAATAGGGAGTGAAGTAAAGGCGAAGGTTGTGTGACAACTTTGCCAAGAGCAAAGTCAGAAGGTCACCAAAGGAGCCCCGGCAATAGCAAAAAGAGAAAAGCAGGCATTGTATTTATGCAATGGTATTTCTAACTCTCGTTAATGCTTTAACTTCCGCAGGAGAAGATGCACTATGGCATCATAGGCTCTAGCACATGACTGAGAAGGGGACAAGATTCTTCACCAAGAAATTTGTTGCCGTGTTTGAAGAATGTTGATTTGGATTTCTATGGAAAATTGCATTTATGAAAAACAAAAGAGTCGTATTTTAGGTTAGAAAGATAAGAAGAGCGGCACTGGAGCTTAAAAATACAAATGTATGGGGACCCGCTCGGTATCATTTTCTATGGGCTCTCGCTATTATGTTACGTTTATCGATGATGCAATTAGAAAACTTGGATTTATTGTATTCAAAATAACCGATGTATTTGATACTTTCAAGAAATGGAAAGCTTGGTTGAGATTGAGACAGTAGGAAGTTGAAGTGTCTTAGACTTAATAATGGAGGTGAATATTGGCAAATATATTTGATAGGTACTGCTCGTAGCATGGAATTTGCAGAGAAGATAGCTCCAAGAACATCACAAGAAAATGGCGTGTCATAAAGGATGAACAAGAATAACGCGGAATGTGCAAGGTGTGCATGAGATCGCATGCAAGATTGCCTTTACAATTTTGAAGTATGTCGAAATGGCTGCCATTTATCTATATCAAAACAGAGGGCCTTCAAGTTCATTGGATGGTGGCATTCCAAAGGAAGCATGACAAAGCCAAAGGTAAAACTACTCTTTTTAAAGCCTTTTGTTGTGAGGCCTTTGTCCATATTAATAAAGAAAATGTAATGTTTGAGGCAAAATCAAAGAAATGTACCTTTATTGGATATGGTGTTAATGATTTTGGTTATCGCTTATATGATTATGAAAATCAAAAAATAATGAGGAACATATATGTAATATTCAATGAAAAGGTCTTGTATAAGAACTGCAGAAAAGAAAAAGGAAAAGAAAGCAAGGAATACACGGTTCTCATGAGATAACTAAAAAGTAAAGGTGCCCTCGAAAATAATAATAATCAACAACCACAACAGGAGCAACCACCACCAAAAGCAATGGTGCACCTCAAACACCCGAAAGTGGTGTTGTAATATCTACCAGGATAAGTAGACCCCCCGAACAATACTCTCCTTCATTATATTACTATTGTTGATCGATTCGTGAACCCGAATGTTATGAAGAGCAATGCAAAAGGAAAGCAAGAAGAACTCGGAGCTAGCCATGGAAGAAGAGATGGACTCCTTTTAATGCATAACCAGACTTGGGACTTAGTCAAAGGTTCGCAGTAAACTACATTGCGTAATAAATGGGCGTACAGTCAAGGAAGAAGATGAGGAAAACAAGAGGGTACAAAGTTAGACTTGTGGTGACAAGCCATACGTACAGCAGTATTGATTTTGGATGAAATATTTTCTCTCGTTGTTAAGATGACTTCAAATTTCAAGTAACTATTTTAAGTCTTTTAGCAAAGGAAGATTTACATTTTGAACAGCTTAGATGTAAAGACAACATTTCTCCATGGAGATTTGGAGGAAGAGATATACATGCAAATAAACGCAAGGATATGAGGTCATGTTGAAAATTTAAAAAAGAAGAAGAGCTTTTATGGTGGCTTTAAAACAGTTCCACAAAGCAGGTCTAAAATTTGATGGTTTATGTTTGAACACATATACTAGATGTCACTGACCATTGTGTTTATTTGAAAAGAAAACATGTAGCCTATATTATATTGTTATTGTATGTAGATGACATGCTTTGCTGTGGTCTAACATGCAAGAAATAAATGTGCTCAAACAAAATTGGCAAATTCATTTGCAATGAAGGATTTGGGAGCTCTGAAAATGTATCCGGCATGAGAATAAATCAGAGATAGGAAAAATCGAAAATTAACACTGCCTCGTAATGAGTACATACAAAAGGTGTTGAAAAGATTTAATATGCACAATGCAAAACCAGCTTAGTACACCTTTTAAGGCCATTTCAAACTTAGTAAGGAGATGTGCCTAAAGACCCAAGAAGACATGGATTATATGCCCAAAGTTCCATATGTACCGCAATGGTGTTTTCTATGTATGCAATGGTTCCAGACAAGGCCCGATATTGCACATGGGAGTTGTAAGGTGTACATTGAATAATCCAGAAAGGAATATTGATGGCAAGAAATGGAATCTCGCATATTTGAGAGGTGTACCACAACCGTGCATTATGCTTTGGTGGTTCAAACATTGCTCTGGGTTGCAGGATATGTCATGACATGTATGTGTGATGCCGCAGATACTGTGAGGAGCACTACAAAGGCGGTATTTACCGTAGGTGGGAATAGCCGTCACTAGTTTCAAAAATCCAAAGTGTTGTTGTAATTAACAAATGTATGTGAAAAGAAGGTCGCCACAGAGGCTAGTAAAGAAATTATTTGCTTAAAGGTTTATGGATGAATTGCAAGAATCATGATATGGGCACGTTACATACAGATAGCCAAAGTGCCATTCATCTTGAAAAGAACTCAACATTTTCATTCTGTGACTAAACACATACATCTCAAGTACCATATTTCATACAAATAAGATTGGAAGATGGAGAGTTGAAGTTGGAAAAGATACACACCAGCTGCATCCGGCAGAGCATGCTACCAAAGAACTAGGGGAGAAACCGAGAATGTGCTCTAGCTCAATTGGTCTTCAAGGATGACGATGAATATGAGAACAACTGTGTCCAAAGAGAGTCACGGTCCAGGAAGCGAGCAGCGGTGGAGTTGCTACAATCGTACTGGTGGGAGATTGTTGGGTGTGGAGTTCCGATTATCTTGTTTTACTTCTGTATCGGCGCATTGGACCCCCGTACCTTAAATGGGGCAACAACGCCGCCTCGTAATTAACGCGTTGCTCGGGGGTCCAGGGGCGGCACGATTTTATGGAGCCCCTCCTGGGGGGGGGTTTTTGGCAACAACTCGGTTAAAAACGTATGTAAAATTGCCACAAAAGTATAGTACTTTAAATAATTCGGAAATGCTTGGTCAGACTACGATCCGACGCGTAGTTATGTTTAGTTTAGTTTGCCCCAGAAGGCAACCCCTCTTTGTATGAGGGTATTGTATTGTATTGTGTATTACATGTGTATTCTCTCGAAAGGGAAATAGATAGGGGAGACCGTGAGAGAGAACAAAGGATATTACGTTGGACTGCGATAGGTTTTGTCTTTCATTTTCATTGATAACAGGAAACAAGGACTGGTCGTTCGGGGTGGACATAGCCCAAACTGGGTGAACCACGTATATCTATGTCTCTCTGGTTTTATGTGTTTAGTGTGCTTGTATTTTCACATATTTTATGTGTTTCATTGCTCCATAATATATAATTTTCTAACACTCTCAACGAAGTTCCTTCTTGTTCTATCTCTTCAACAATTCAGCTATAGTATACTCAATTCTTCATGTTCAACTAGCTTATACAAGGAGAGATAGCTTATTTTTATAGAGGAAAAGGATGAGGTTAGGATCCCTACAAAGATGGGATGGAGGCCTATCCTTTAGGAGGTTTCCATAAGGGGTGGAAACCATAAATTAAAGGAGGGAGTCCGTGGTTATTCAGTCCAACCACTCCTAGTGACTCATCCTCGAAGTTATTGGAGTGGAATCTCCGCCTCTATTTTTAAAAAACATTCCATAAACAACTCAATGCGGGTGGCTAATTGAGACAGAGCGCCAAATGGCGTGGGACCTAGTGTTAATCTTCCTCATCAACGCGAGTGCGTAATGGGACTACTGAGCCAATGCAAAAACAAAATTAGTGGTTTTTGAATTCTTCTCGTGTGGAATTGTCAAAAGAAGGAATATTGTTTCCTATGTAAAAGGACACAATGATGGTTTTTTCAAGGCATGACACCGAAGCATCGATAACATAAATGACCCTCCAATGGGTGAGATGGGATTGCAGTATGTGTTGACAAAATGTTGTGTAACAGATGCCCCTAAAGCATGAGGTCCGAGGGAGAGGGAGGGGCGAAGCGATGAGAACGCATTCAAACTAAATGCTGAAAATGGAAACAAGAAATGAAGGAGGCCTCCCGAAACATCTTTCCCGATCCTATTGAAAGTGATCACCTAAACTGTAAGAATTATTATACGTGATTTTTGTCGAAAGTCTATTTTTTAGACATATGGAGCATGGTCTAGAGTTATGGATGCTATTCTTGGATGATTAGATTAGTTGGTAAAAATAGATCGACAAATATTTTTAGACATACAAAGTCGAAGTCTATTTTTGCATCAATATTCAGGCCATTTACCAAATATTATTAACCCTTAATAATATTTAGACTATAAACATTATCTTATCCTCGAGCACTTTACTTGATGCTTGGATGTGGCACATGTAGGCCGATGTATGAAATCAATTCTCTATGGGTTAGTTGAGCTACTGTATTGCTGATTTTACTAGAACTCATGTAAGTAGTTTGGTGTGGGAGCGATGAGACAGTTTGGTGGAGTTGTGGTTCTATTAATCCTGAAGGAACCAGTTGTATTTAGCTTTCCAACCGATAAATACACTAGTGATGAGGGAGAGGTGAATTAATTAATAATTAATTCACTAATTATTAACTCATAAATCAACTAAAGAACACATCAGCTTAACTTGCATGTACAAGCCTGGGTGAAGACCAAGTGGAAGAGGTAGGAGAAAGGTGGAGCTCATCATTAGTTGTGACTATAGTGTGCATGAGATTTGCACAATCATCGAGGATATTGCCAATGAGGATTGAGCACAGCCAGTGCCAAGGGAATTCGAATTCATTCCCATCCATTCTCTCATCTTGGATTATGAGTAGAGGCAGTGGAACATGGAGGAGCTTAACCCGTGACTTGTTCAAAACTCTAGCTAACAGGTAATCTTTGTGAGATGATCGAGTACTTGTGAGGAGTATTGTATTGAGATTACATGTTCTCCATCATTATAATATACGTACAAGAGGAGGTTTTCAAATGTAGCTTTCCTGTGATACACTGTTATATGTGTTGAATTTCATGTGCGCAGCGTGAATGTTTTCAATACCGTATTGTTGTTTTTATTTTTGCATGTGATGATTAATGTAGAAGAGATTATGTGTTATGTATGAAGCTCAAATAGTATGTGACTAGGATACATTTGAATAATTCAACAAATTATCTTTAAATTTCTACATGGTATCGGAGCCATATTGATCAATGTATCTATTACGGTGATTATAAAATCTGTTTTGAGACAGAAATCAGAGCTGTGTCAGTAGCTCGGATCCATCCTTTTCTCTCAAGGTGACATATCCAAAGAAATGCCCTTGCCAGCCGATTCTATGCTAGAAATAATTTGTTCTCAAGTGTAGATCGGAAGCGGTTGAGTTTGGAGTCATGAATTCCGAATTTCATCAATTTTCTTGGTGTCGAAGCCAAAAATGTCTTATCAAGTGATCGCGATTGTAGTACGTTATTGAAGGCGCCCTGGAATTATATTGCATGGAGAGATAGATGAGGCGGACAGATGATACTGGCCGATGTCACTGTTGAGAGGCTAGGCAAAAGAAGACAACAAGGTGTCGAAGGATTCTGCTAGGGCGTGAAGGACTATTAAGATTCAAATGTGCATGGTAAAAGCTTCATACTTGATGTGGAAAGCGTCACATAATTGTTCCAGCAAGAGTGACCAAAGGAAGTTGGCGCTCAAGGGACAAACCTCAGAAAATAAAGATGGAGAAGAATGACACTATTCCTAGATACTTGACAAAGTTTTTTCACCGGCAGGGATGAACTTGGGAGGTAGGAATTAGTGTGGAGGATGAGGAACCGGTGAGCTTGGCTCTCCTTGGGCTTCCGAAAAGTTGGCATGCATATCGTGACAAAGGTTGCCTGGTTGGGAGAACGTTTTCGTGATGGGAAGATCAGAAGGATCTTGTGCAAGAGGAGACAAGGCAAGAGTACTGTAGGGACTCGATCTTCATCAAAGGCATTCGATGAAGAAGATCGTAAGGCTTGGGGTCAGCCAAAGCAAGGAAAGGAAGGGCAAGGAGAAGGCTTTCTTAATCCGTGTGGATGGTGAAAATCGTGACATGTCCAAAGTGAAGTGTTTTCTATCGCCACGATCATGGACATTACGCCATGAATTGTCCACAAAAGAAGAAGAACAAGTAAGTCGGGCCGGAGTCGTTGCACGGTGAGGCTCTCGCTCGAAATTTGAGCTTCGGAGTTCTCATTGATCGCATGCATGGCAGGCCCAGTGTACTGAGATCGGGGTGGTATTTTTGATAGTGGCACCTCCTTTCACATGACGGGAGATGCAAGATTTTTCAGACTTGTGAAAAGGTCTCCTGCATGCATGTTGAGTTGGGCGACAATGGATGATACAATGCGACCGACATTGGTACCATAACCTTTCGTGAGGAGTCGTGTAAACTCATTCTTTTACAAGATGTGGCTGTGATGTACTGTGTCTAACAAAGAATTTAATCTCACGTAATGTTAGAGGATAAAGGGTATGAAGTTGTCTTCGCAGAAGGAAAAGCTTCTTCAAGACAAGGCACCCGGACAAGTCAAGAAGGTCGATTTGGGCAAAGAATCTTTGCCGTACCTGAAGTAGATGTGGATGTTCAATATGAGCTTCCTACTATTGGGAAGCGGGAGAAAGACATGCAACCGATGCTTGAGAGGAGGCAAAGCCAGGCGTGGTGATAGTGAACCCTCGGGATGTGGGAGCACCACAAGAAGAGGATCATGGAGTGAGAAATCACTCATGCAAGAGAAACTGCCGCATGGGCAGAGGGAGTGCATGCGCTATACCACCGTGTGAGAGAGGGTCGACATGCATTATTGACCCAAGAGGAGATTGGCGGATTCGCAGATGGTGTGGATCTCATGAATTGAACCTAGCTACGAGGTGCCCATGCCGCGTTGTGAGTACGACCGGGCCGATTGATGCAAAGATCAAAGTGACGGTGTCGTACACCGGGAGTGCGATCGCAGTCGTCAGCAAGTGCAGAGTGCATGGGTGCAAGAGATCAACAACATGCGTTGGTTCCCGATGACATGCAATTAGCCAAGGTAGTCGAAGACTTTGATGATAGATGCATCAAAATTGATTGAGTTGTTTGGAGCCTATTCGGGCTGTGAGGAGTCAGCAGAAAGCGTATGCATGGAGCGGCACTTGTAAAGGGTGCATGTCACATGCATGGAGTTGCATGGTGCATGAAGGATTTTTGCATGGCGCATTCAAAGGGTGCATGGCGAATGCATAGAGTTGCATTTCACATGCATGGAGTTGCATGGCGCTGTGGAAGGCCGGGGTAGGCGAATGCATGGAGTTGCATGTCGCATGCAAAGACAAAGCTCTTTCTCTTTGTTGAGAGGAGGAATGAAAATGGCAACAAGAAACAAAAGAAGGAGGCCTCCCGAAACATCTTTCCGATCCTAGTTGAAAGTGATCACCTAAACTAGGTGGGGACCACACATGTGATTTTTGTCGAAAGTCTATCTTTAATGTTTATTTTTGTAGACATAAGGAGCATGGTTCAGGAGTTGCGGGATGCTATTCTCACAGATTACGTTGGTGTGCTAGATGGACAACTATTTTTAGACATACAGCGAAGTCTATTTTTAGACCGCTTTTGTCTAAAATAGAATGTACTAAATATTAACCAATAATACTTAGACTATAAACATTATCTTATCCTCGAGCACTTCGCCTTGATGCTTGGATGTGGCACATGCAATTTACAGAAGGAAATTCTAATTTCCATGGGTTAGTTGTTAATGATGGTTGACTTCGGCTAGAACTCATGGGCAAGAGTTTGGTGGAGTTGACGAGACAAGCTTGGTGTGAGTTGTGTTTATTAACTTAGTCAACTAGTTGTCTTTAGTTCAGAATCGATAAATACACTAGTGATGAGGGTGTGAATTAATTAATAATTAATTCACTAATTATTAACTCATAAATCAACTAAAGAACACATCAGCTAACTCAAAGGTGCATGTACACAATTCAAAGAAGACCAAGGAAGAGGTAGAGTAGGTGGGAGTCTACTATCAGCTTGTGACTATAGTGTATGAGATTTGCACAATCATTGGAGGAGACGTCAAGCACGAGGATTGTGCGAAGCAGTTGTGGGCGAATCTGAATTCATTCCATCCATTCTCTTATCTTGATTGCGTAAGAGGCAAACAAAGGAGGAGCTAGACCCGTGACTTGTTCAAAACTCAGCTAGTTTGTGTGTAACTTTTGGAGACAAACATCGAGTACTTGTGAGGAGTATTGTACTAATATTGTTACATGTTCTCCATCATTATAATATACAGACAAAGAGGGGGTTTTCACCGTAAGCTTTCCCCGATATACATACCGTAAGTTATATGTGTTGAATTTCTATGTGCGCATGTGAATTGCTTTCTAATACCGCTGTTGTTTTTATTTCCGCATGTGATGATTAATGCGTAGAAGAGATTATAAAAAGCTATGTATGAAGCTCAAATAGTATGTGAACAGATAATCTCGGTGAATAATTCAACAAATTATTCAAATTTCTAAACTAAACATCACTGGCCGAAAACCCGCAATTACAAATACAACTAATATATCTAATATGAACATGTGGTGGCGCAACCATCCATAATAGAGTACATAAACCGAGATCCAAGGTATGACGGTTTATCCGGTGAGTGGATCAACAAATAGACCTGCATGGTGGCAGCCATCCAATCAAAAGAGTCATGTAATAAGTCATAATAATCCACAAGAATCCGCAAATGATTTTATTAGGACAAAACCTAGGGTCTGTGACCCATCTCGACCTCGGTAAGTACAATTTCAAGCATGCGAATATATGTGCTGGAAGTTGAACATGTAAGAAAATCAGTTCGATTACCAACCAATGATGAAAGTTGTTAATGTATTAGAGAAACCACCAATAATGACAATGGCTCCTGCTATAACAAAAGGTATAATACACCCTGAATGAATAAGATATGACGTCATCACCCGTTAATCACTCGATCAAAGACCAATGGTGTGGAACTTTTGTTGAATGCAAAGAACTCCGCTATCGAGGCATGCAAGTTCCAAGGTACCAAAAGGAGTCTCTAGATCACCCCTGATAATGAGTCAAGCCGACAGAAGTGATTCGACCGAAGGTGGGCTATAATGTTTCTACATCATCGATACAAGATAGAGGAACATGATGATAGTGAATTAGGACCAATGAATCGCAGGAAGAAGTTGAAAAGTCACAGAGGCAACTCTTTTGAACATATCAACGAAAACGACACTAGATTGGGCAATATTTGACATCAAAGGATTTGAGGTCATGATGACGTAAGAGCGACGAGAGGTCAAAAGAGTTCACCCAAACCCATGGAGGCAAATGATGAAATGAGATGTCCCCAACCCGACACCTAATGCGTACGTTAGTCATGTTCAAGAGTGACATATCGCCAACACAATCAGGAACTTTGTCTCCATTTCCCCCCACCAGCCTCTCGGTGAGTACCCAAATTATTTTTTAAAACAAGCTGAAGCGATAGAATATGCTTGCAATGTGTCTGTTCTTCGACAAATCCAACCTAGCACATTTTACTGGTGCCCCTAGGAAGGAGTGAACTGGAAAACGTCATGGTGATGAAGTCTCAATGTCATTAGGTTTAACGAGTTCGACAAAGTTGACAATCAACACCTTTTCACAGTGCTTAGAGAGTTTTAAAAGAAAGAAGAAAAGTAAAATTCAAAGCGCATGGACCTTTTTCGTGAAATAGTCTCTTATATTCGAAAAGGTAGAAAACAATATCCGAAAGAACCTTCTTTAGTTGCAATAGGTTGGAGGTATTCCTTTTTTGTAAATAATCCATCCCACTAAAAAGGGGTAAACATATACCGGTATATATCAAGCTGTACTTAATAAGTTAAAACAACAAGAATCTTAGCAATCTTTTTTTCAATTTTAGAGAGTCGTAAGAGAGAAGAATGACTCCTCCCTCAAGGAACGCAGTGGTATTATGTAGTAATTGGTTCTCGTGATGGTGGTCCGGCCGTAACAAGTAAAGGTCAAGAGGCAGACTAACAAGACCACTCATTGGCAAATGGGTTCCTCAGTAGAACGGGTAAAACAATCAAGTGAAGGTGTGCTTTACCTGGCCAAGTGACAGAGACGTATGAATGAGAAAACCAAGGTTCAACTGAAAATAGTTTGATAAAATGGCAATCATGAGGTAAAATGGGAATGATTTCATTTTTTACACAAGCTTTAAAACATGGGAAACTTCTTGCTTGAAAATGGTTTCATTTTTACACAAGTTTTAAACTTTAACAAACTATGCTCGAAACCGGTTTCATTTTTACACAAGCTCGAAATGGAAACAAACTATGCTTTCTTGAAAAGTATGTATGCCCCTAGCATGGTGACTCAATTCGAGGCACATGCCCCCCAAGCTTCAATCCATTTGAAAGACGGATGGAGTGAAGGTTCAATTACGAGAGCATGGGAAGAATCGACTAAGATTTACGAGATCGTATCAAAGACTTGAATTGAATAGGAACGTGTTTCAATGTTTTAGCGAGGTTGATACATTAAAAGAACTATCTCCGTGACATCTTGTTTAATTTTTTAGAGCTCGACACAAGGAAAGGAACTATGCCTTCGAAGATCTAATTCATTTTTAACGAGGTTGACATAGAAGACTCTAACCATCCTCGACGAGCTTGTTTCATTTTTAAGGAGCTTCGACACAAGAAAATTCAACTATGCTCCGGAGCTTTATTTCATTTTTTAAGGAGCTTGACACAAGAAAACCTAACTATGCTCCGATGACCTTGCTTTCATTTTTTTAAAAAAGCTTGACACAATAAAATGAACTATTCTCCAATGACAACTCATCATATTGAATGAGAATTCATAGTACCCAAGAGGTTCTCACTCTGAGCGGGGAGAAAATATCTCAAAAAATCGTATCTAATGCCTCAAAGACACGATGCAGAATCTAATACCTTACCATCGAATGCGGGGACAGATGGTAGCCACATAATTAACCTCGTGGGTGAAGATACAACCGACTAGACAAAAGCCCTGGAAGAGACGATGGTGACCGTATGCATCACCAGACCAAAGAATGAAAGCCGATCAATGGTCACAATCTAACCTTGTGTGGAAAACAAATCACAAGAAAGAGGGAGGAGGTAAGTGCACCCATGGCATGTGTTACATAGTCACGCCCCAAGATTAAGTTGAAATCCAAGGGGCTTGGAACAATCATCATGTCTATATAGATTATTTTCCTCCCAAAGTAACAGGCAACTTTAAGGATCCCTACCGTTGACCGGTTCTTTGTTAAATGCCACCGCATTCGTGGTAATAGGCAATAAGCCATGGGAGAACTGGAAAATCTTGCGAAGTAGTTGAAGACGTAATGACTGACAGACACGCCTTTCATCTATAATTGTTCTAGGCATGGACACATTGAAGGCCTATACCGTGATCTCAAATGGCACATAAGAAGGAAGGCGTATCTCGCAAATCGACTTAATCAAAGGAAGCAACCAAAATACTTGGAGGGGGTACCTATTGAATTGAGGTTCTCATCCCCCCGGTGTTGGATGTGAGCAAGAGGAGTATCCTCTGGACCTCCCATCATGGGAGCAAGAGGAGCATCCTCTGGGACTTACACGGGAGCAAGAGGATAACATCTGAACCACAGAGAGAGAATCTTTTCTCCAAGTCCGAGGAATATGAAGAAACAAGAAGAACGTGAGGGGTATGCGATCCACTCGATGGAAAATACTGATGGAACTGCGAAGTGGGATTCTATTAATCGATTCCCTCAACCAATGGTTGGTTGGGAATGGGATTTTGAATTTGGAATTTCCTAGAACGGGATCGACCAAGTGATGAATTCGATCGATCGTTGAACCGTTAGCAGAGACCCGAAGAAATCTTCTCACCAATCGGAAGGAAATGCAGAAATAGTAGGGTTGTCCAACACTTCGTGGCTTCATCCACGTAAAAAAGGTGAATGGGATGATGCTCCTCACACACCATATGATTCACAATTCACCGTTTATTACAAGTCTTACCGCATTAGTCAAGATGTGTCACCAATATGACGATAAGCCAAAGGCAAATTCGCGGACGCACTTCCGTCGACTACAAGCCAAGCAATTTTGGAAATGCCACGAAAGTTCGAAGAAGATGGTCACCTTGCACAAAATGCAAGGGAATTTAACTTTTCGAGGAAGGTGGGATGTCAATGATGGAAGGCATTCAGAGCAAATAATCCACAAAGATTAGCTCTCGCCATCTAAATTCTTCTTCTTCTTCTTCTTCTTCTTAATAAATTGGTTACTAGAATTCGTACTTTCACCAAGCGAAGTAGAAGAGGAGTGACTAATAACAGGGTAAGAAGGGGAGAGTGTCCACCTTAGAATCAACATGATGTTTTTCATGTGGAGAGGGGATGGTTTCAAGGAAGATGAACATTTTAGACCACAAAGGTCGCAGAATAACCAACAGGTAACCCAACAAGAACCCGTAGGGACACAGCCAAGCATGTAAGGAGCACCAACACTCCCAAATGAAGGAAAGCACTTGCATCTCTAAGGGGATTCCTTAGTTGGTAAACTCCGAAAATTTGCCATTGGAAACAACCCTAAAAACAAAATACTATTAAAGTTAACTTACACAGAATATTTCGTGGGCAAAGCATCTTTAAGACGTTGAAACAAAACTTTGTCGTTTCATATTTTAAGATTTGAGAAATGGCATAAAAGGTGACTTCTATCATCTTCAATTTGAAACGAGCATGAAAGGAAAGTGTTTCAAGGACATTTTCATTTTTTAATCTAGGTCACGAAAAGATCGAAATGACTACTCAGTAATCTAGGCAAGAGGGTGTACCAAGTTTCCGTGAACGTCATATACACCTTGGTGATAAAATGAAAGAGAAATGACCAAGGACTTTAACATACGGCAGACATAGTCTCCCGAATGTTGTGTCTGGTGTATCACGCGTTGTAAGTGTGCGACTCGCTTCTATGGATAAAGGACTGCAACCTAGGCCCCTTATATACTTGATGGCACGGGGAGCACAAGTCCATACTAGCACCTGCCTAAAGCCAAATGGAAAACGATGCCTACTAGGTTTTAAGACGTTAAAACACACCAGCCAGGACCACTAAAAATGTTGCATTAGGTTTCAACATTCAAAGGCATCTTTTTCGAAGAAATTTAAAGTTGATCTTGGATTATGTTTTAGTTTCAAGGCCCTATCGAATTTCTGATCCTCAAAATTTCCCTAAATGCAAACTATATGCCAATGAACATCATCTTTGATTCCATGAATAAGTAAGCACAGAAGGGAGATAGATCTTTCAAACAATAGAAAACAATGAAAGTATGTGAAGAAATCCACTAATGCATCTAATACAATCAAACGAAAAATGAAACTCTTTCCTAGACTATCAACCGTTAGTTATGCAAAAGAAATTTTCACATTCGATGCAAAGGAAAGAATGCAATTTATTTATTTATTTTATTTTATTCAATGAAAAAGTACATAATGCACTAATTACATGAAAAACGAAACACACACTAGCTTGAGTAATGCGAATGTAAGGATCGAAATTGAAATGACTCACACCACATGCAAAACAAACACAAGAAAGCATTCAAACTAATGTCGCAACTTAAACCAAAAGAAAATTTTCCAAATGACCCAAAACAAGCAATGTAATCTATGCTTGGAGAAACAAGGAGAAGAATCAATCGAAATGAAATGACTATTCAACCAAAGCAAACACTCAAAAAGGATCAAGAAAACTTAGTGCACCTTACCCAAGAACGAGACCGACAATAATCAAGGAGGACTTGATTTCAAACGTAAGGCTCAATGCACAAAGACACTTAGGAAACCTTAAGGCCTTAACGACACTAATGGGAAAATAAACAAACGACTAAGAAAGACAAGCCCACAATAGTCAAAACAATGAAGGCTTAATTACAAACAAAAAATAACCCAGACCAAGCAATAACCGACCTCAAAATACTCATCAAGGAGGGTAAACCAATTCCTATAGCATTCTGGGCTATGGATAGTGAGGCAGATCACGTCAAACAGCTGGCGCGACTGCACCAATGCAACTCGCGCTCATTCAAGACGATTGTTCAAACAAAAACACGCTGAAAGTCGGATAACTATGGAAAAAGGAGAAAAACTCAATGAATAGAGTGTCAATTCGACACTGAGCCGAATAAGGGATGGAAAACACAAGCACACCAAAGAAGACAAACAAGTGTCAACGACTTAAGTCGACCGAAACGCTAAAATGAAAACTCACACTAAGTCCCCAATGGAGTCGCCAATTTGTTAAGCAAAACTTCTCTATGCACAGACAATCCTCTAGCCCTAGAGTGGGTTCAGAAACAAAGAGACATGATAGAGTGTGGTGGTTCCTAATTACTAAATGAAAGGACATGGTGTATCGACCTACATGAATCCAACGCCTGCTGCTACTTACCGTAGTGGTGGCCGCTCCCTCCCCCCTCGTAAAAGTCGATTATCACAATTATGCCTTGACACTCCGCACATAGAACAAGAACAAGAACAACATATGACATAATAACTTCATTCGTAATTACTAGCCACTAAAGAGGGCTAAGCATATTGCATTAAAGAAACGACATAACACAAAAATGGGAACCCAAATAATAAATACGTATATATTGATAGAAGGAATAGGCACAACCAAAGCTCGACGTTACGCTCTCCGGCCAGGTTGAAGCCAAGCGCTGCCTCAAATACTCGTGGTCTGCATTATGATGAGGTCATGGACTTGCCTCTCAATGAAGTTCCTTCTTGTTCCATCTCTTCAAAAATTCAGCTTGTGCATACTCAATTCTTCATGTTCACCATCTGGCGCAAGGAGCGATAGCTTTATAGAGGAAAAGGAGAGGTTAGGATCCTACAAATATGGGAGGGAGGCCTATCATTTAGGAGGTTCCCATAAGGGGTCGAAACCATAAAACTAAAAGGAGGAGCCTGAGAGTTATTTAGTCCAACCACCCCAATGACTCATCCCTCAAGTTGTTGGAGGAAATCTCTCGCCTTCATATTTAAAAAAACATTCCATAAAATGGGGCCATGGGTGGCTAACCGAGACGTAGTTCCAATTGGTAGGACCCGTTGTTAATCTTCTCATCGTCACACGGATCTGATTATCATACAAGGCAAAACAAGGGTTTTTGAATCTCTCGTCAGTGTGAATTGTCAATAGAAGGAATATTGTTTCCAAGTGCGGGACAATGATGGAGCCAGAAGGCATGACATTGTTTATTGATCATGCAAAATGACCCTCCACGGGCGAGATGGGATTGCAGTGATATCGACAAAATGTTGTGTAACAAACATGCCACAATTTTTTATTTATTTATTTATTATTAATTTTTTTTATTGATAATTGTAAATTATCCTTCATAAGGATCGCCTACATCATAAATTAATTGTAAAAAAAATTGTACAATATTAATACATAAACTAAGGTCTCAGAATTATGTTATTCTAATTAACAAAGAGACAAAAAAGTTCTTTTCGCACCTCAAGAGGTATTAGAGATGGTTGTCCTTTACTTTAGTGTTTCGCTTTATTATAGAAGGGTTGAGTAGTTTGATAATAAGTAGAGTTTGAAGGCAAAATGAAGGGGAGGCAAGCTGATCTAGTATGTCAATTAATCATATTTTATTTGTAGACGATGTGTTTTTAAGGGAGAGGGAAGTGTCAAGGAATGACAGTCTTTAAAGATTTGATCGAGGTTTTCTCATTTCATCCAACATGGAGGTTAGTATGGAGAAGTCAAAGGGCTTAGTCACAATGTAGAGGAAGATACTTTAAATATTATTAAAGCAATGTTCCCTTCTAAATTATATAATATAATGAATAAAGGGTTTAAATATCTTAGATTTTACCTCAAACCTAATGACACAAAGTGTTCGATTGATATTGGCTTGTGAGAAAAGGAAAATAGAATAGAGCTTTTGTGTAAGAGGCATATCAATCGTGGGTGGCTAATTTGGTGATGCATGTTTTGAAGGAATCGTGATTTTTGCTACCATTAGCTAGAATTCCAAAAGGTATTTTAACTTCAATCAAGAAATTGGCTATCGATTTTTATGGTAAAAATCGAAAGGTATTATTCCCAGAAATGGAAAAACCTAGCATTATCAAAAAAGTATGGCGGTTAGGGAATAAGAACTTTAGGAAAGCTTTGGGACTACTATTGTTATGAAGAGTACTTGGAGAATGCTATTTGGTAGCAATTCGAGCATTGTCACAAGATCAAAATATTTAAATAAATTTATAGTAATTGAAATTGTCTAAGAATTTTTCCAAGTTATCTAGAGGTGGATATTTGATCTCTGAGGAATGTGGTAAGTGGGTTACAAGGGGGTGGAGAAGTGTTTTATGTAGGATGGGTATGGCGAGGAAAATGCTGATTGGGCGCATCCTTGGGTGGGAAGTGATGGAATCAGAAGGACATAAAATTTAATAACCTATTTGAAACTCCTTTTGTAGTCTATTATTTGGTAGATGTGGCAAGAGTATACCACCAAAAGCTTGGATAATCAAGAGTGGTCCTTTACGTTAGAGTTGAGAACTCGAATGTGCCTGACATAGGAGTGGAATTGCATTTGATGATGTTAAGGAAGTTAGGAATCATCATACGAGGTAGGAAGCAAATGGTCCGTGTGGTCTAAGAATAAGTAAACTACGTGGGAGATTACTGCAAATAGGCATGGCATAATCATTCAACAAATTTGTTGTGTGAATCTGTTGGTAAGATAAGATAGTTCGAAGGCAGTGGCTGTCAAGAGTAGATTTTTTTTGTGGCTGTTGATGGAAGGAAATATTAATGCGGGATGTTCTCTTTAATAAAGTATGGGAAGGCCTGTGCATATGTTTTGTTTGTGCGTATGATAGTGAATTCATTGAACACATGTTCATTTTTTTCCTTTCGTAATTTTTTTTAGCATGATTGTGGTTGGGAAACTTTGTGGAAGAGTTTCTATTCAATTGGACACAGAGATATAAGGCTTCTCGCTTTTAAATTTATTCCAATATTTGTTTTATAGGGGTGTGTGCTTAGAAGGTATATGTTTTTTTGTGGCAGATGATAGTGAACCTCGGGATGTGGAGCAGCCACAAGAGGATCATGGAGTGGAAGAAAACACTCATGCAAAGAAATTTCGTGCCAGATGGGTAGAGGGAGTGCATGCAGCTATACCAGCAGGTGAGAGGTGGGGCGAAATGCATGATTGATCCCAAGAGGAGATTTCTGGGCAGGATTCATGAGATGGTGTGGATCTCATGAATTAAACCTGGCTACGAGGTGCCCACAGTGCAGCAGTAGCATGATCAGTTGGATTGATGCAGGAATATCAAAGTGATAGTGTCGGATACTGGAGCGTGGATCAGATTTGATAGCAAGTACAGAGTGCATGGGTGCAAGAGATCAACAGCGCAATGGTTCCTGATGACATGTGAAATTGGCCAAGCAGAAGTCGAAGACTTTGATGATAGATGCATCAGATTGATTGAGTTGTTTGGAGCCTATTAAGTTTCAGAGGAGTTGCAGAGCAGATGCATGGAGTTTCATGGCGCTTGCAAATGGTGCATGGCACATGCATGGAGTTGCATGGTGCATGCATGAGTTTGCATGGCGCATGCAAAGGGTGCATGGCGAATGCATGGAGTTGCATGTCGCATGCAAAGACAGTCCTTTCTTGTTGAGAGGGAGTGTTGAAAATGGCAACAAGAAACAGTGAAGGAGGCCTCCTGAAACATCTTTCCTGATCCTAGTTGGAAAGTGATCACCTAAACTAGGTGGGGACCACACATGTGATTTTTGTCGAAAAGTCTATTTTTAGACTATGTCTATTTTTAGACATATGGAACATGGTCTAGGAGTTGCGGGATGCTATTCTTGGATGATTGGTCAAGTTGGTAAAAATAGATGGACAACTATTTTTAGACATACAGGTCGAAGTCTATTTTTAGATTGCCTGTCTAAAAATAGGTCAGTCAAATATTATTAACCCTTAATAATATTTGACTATAAACATTATCTTTTCCTCTTGGAGCACTTCAGTTCAAGCTACAGATGTGGCACATGCAGCTGGCAGAAGGAAATTCGAATTTCCTAAGGGTTAGTTGAGCTATTGCATGGTTGACTTCAGTTAGAACTCATGTGGTAGAGTTTGGTGGAGTTGATGAGACAATTGATGGAGTTGTGTTCGGTTTAACTTAGTTGAACTAGTTGTATTTAGTCTAACTGATAAATACACTAGTGATGAGTGGTGTGAATTAATTATTAATTAATTCACTAATTATTAACTCATAAATCAACTAAAGAACACATCAGTTAACTGCAATGCATGGACAGTTCAGTGGAGACCGGTGTTAGAGGTGGGTGAAAGGGTGGAGTCTACTATCAGTTGTGACTATAGTGTGCATGAGATTTGCACAATCATTGGAGGAGATTGCCAATGAGGATTGCACAGTTAAAGCCAAGGGAATTCGAATTCATTCCATCCATTCTCTCATCTTGGATTGCGCAGTAGAGGCAGGCAAACAATGGAGGAGTTTTGAACCCGTGACTTGTTCAAAACTGAGCTAGTTTGTGTGTAAATTTTGGAGATAGCACTGAGTACTTGTGAGGAGTATTGTACTAAGATTGTTACATGATTATTCTTCATTATAATATAAAAAAAGTAGGGGTTTTTCAGCTGTAAGCTTTCCCCGGTATACATACTGTGTTATATGTGTTGAATTTCTATGTGCGCATGTGAATGTTTTCAATACCACTTGTTTTTTTTTATTTCCGCATGTGATGATTAATGCATAGAAGAGATTATGTGTAATTTATGAAGCTAAAATATTATGTGACCAGGATAATCTCGGAGAATAATTCAGCAAATATTCAAATTTCTACAAAATAAAAGACAAAGATATTGAAAAAAATATTTATGATGATGATCATTTAAATGTTGAATCATCATTGTCATTAGCATCTAGACATTTTGGGAACCAAAGCAAGTTGATTGGTGTTTCTCATATAGATTCAGAGAACAGTGCTATTGTTGATAGTGATGGTGTTTGTGAGAGAGGCATCATTGACCAAGGAACTCTTTTCTAGAATTTGCTGTTTGCGAGATTTTTCCTTGATTTTAAGAGAAATTCAGAAGCTATAGCCTTAAGTTAGGTTTTAATTCAGAGGTTGTTGTCTAAGGTCAGATCTCCTTGCTTGAAGTGGGATACAATTCTGGATGATAATGTTGGAAAGGCCATAGATTTAAATTTTGAGAGGGGAGGTGTTGCTATAAAGGTTACCTTGGAAGTCCAAGACTTACATTCTACAACTCCAAACAAATTTTTGGAACTAAGTGATGGCATAATTCATCCTTTATCCTACCAACATGCTAGGAATTTCTCCTTCAACTGTGGTCTAGTGTATGTTGCACAATCTGGCTATATGTTGTTCAAAGCAGGTGTTCATAGTGGTGCTATCATTAAAACATTTGCAGGGAAGGAAACTACAAACGTTGAAGAATTTATATTCATTTTGTCAGAATTACATAGAGGATCACAGGTTCCTCTAGAGTTTGTGATACGTCTTAATCACCATCGAGCCATGGTTGTCCTTGTCACTATTGAAAAGCATGATTGGGTTGGAGAGCCTCATCTCTACACTCAAAATGATGAGACTGGATTGTGGAAAAAGATGCCTGCAATCTCGCCAATCCCGTCTTCAGGAGATGATCATGTGGGTGCAACTAAAGTGTATTCAACAAAACTCATTACCGGTCAAGGGTTGAAATGGTTTGGCAGCAATGTAAGCGATGATGGCGATATGACACATTCCCAGTCTTTTGTTTCAGACCCTGTTGTTATTGAAAGAGACGAGGAAAAGAAGAGATTGTTGAATGATTAAGATGAGCCAGATACAACATTGGAAATTAAAGCTCCAACTAGTATGTCGGCACTGGGCGGCAGCCCTACAAGCTATGTCGTTGTCCAATTTCTGGCGACCGTGGCAGCGTGCAACGCCACACTCCCAGTCGTTGCCACCATCATTACATTCAACGTATTGGTGGACTTCATAGGGAAACCCGAGACAACAAGCAAGAAGACGACGCTGGCTCTGCACACACTCAGAAACCTCTGTGTTGTTCTGGCCAACAAAGAGTGTGCGACAATGCATGGTTCTGTGGAAGCTCTGGTGGACGCACTTATCCGAATGAGCAACAATGTCTGTAGCGTCGGGGCTTCTAGGGCATGCGAAGCGGCGCTAGGAGCGCTGCGTTTTCTTTTGTACAGTCACAGGGGGCGTGCTGCTTTCGCTTACCATAGGCAAGGCGTCCACGCGATGAGAGCTTTCATAGGCACCGTGTCTGCACCCATTACTGATGCAGGTGTGTTGTGTTTATCCACTGTACTCTATTCCTTCCCATTAACATACATTCTGCAATTTCTGCAGCCTCACCCACAGTCCAATACCTGTAACTACTCTTGCATAGCGCAAAGCATTGTTCTTCAAATGCCCCTCTGGATATAGTCGATTTAGACATATCGTGGCCGTCAATTTTTAGGGGCCGAGTAGGTGATATGACGTGCCCATTTTTAAATTGGGGTCGCCACCAAATTTGTGAATCGATTAGTTTCATAAAATTAAATACAAACTATATCATATAATATAGTTGTATATTAAAAAAAAACTATTAATTTAATTAATTAAAAATTATTATTTAATTAATTAAATTAAATTCAAAAAAAAATATTAATATATATATATATATATATATATATATATATATATATATATATATATATATATAGAAGTACAAATTCAAAAAAAAAGGAAAAAGGTTCATTATCAAAAAAGAGAAGGAAGTTAAATTATACATATAAAGGAGCTAAATACTATATATATATATATATATATATATATTCAAGTTCCATTTAAAGGAAGGCAAAAATTTTATAGCTTAAAAAGATATTTAAAATATAAGTGAACCAACGTATAAGGATTAAATTTTGGGAGGTCAACGAAGTTACCAAGGTTTAAAATCGGAAAAATCTTGGAATATTTAAAAGGAAAAAGTATCAATAAAGACTCTTGCTTTATAATTAAAAATAATATGAAAAACAGAACCCAATTTCAAGGAAGTATTATTGGATAATTATACATGCCAAGGTATCAGTGATTAAAAACATGCTTAGAAGATAATTCCAAGTAAAGGAAATTGTCGAAAAGTTAAGCTTTGAGGACAAAGCTTTTCGAAGGAGGCAATGTTATGAACCTAATTCATAACTTAAGTAATAAATATAGTCATTAATAGAATAAATAGAATAAACATAATTACTAATTAATCAAATGGTAATTATGTTAAGTAGTCATTAAGTTAGTTGAAAAGGCATGTCTAAAAGACATGCCTGTTCATGAAAGGTCACCTGCATAGGTATAAAATCAGGGCCTCATTGTAATCATTCAATCATCTTATATCTTATTATATCATATTAATAAATATTTATTATTATAAATACCTCGTGTATTTTTATAATTAAAGCTGCTTTTGCTATTAAGTCTACAAATCTACAAATCTTGTTGCTATAGTAAACAAACCTACAACTTCCGCTGCTACAGATATTCCTGAGAGATGCGAAAATTTTAATGTCATTCCTTGCCAACCCATGACTATGTGGGCAACCATCTAGTATTGTGTGTCCCTCGGGATCCTTCTTGAGCAAAGGTGTTGTATGGGGAATAGCAATAGGGAGTACATTTTCATTACTTTGCTTGATATTGGCCGTTATAAGGTGGAATATGTTGGAAAACGAGGCTTGGGTGAAAAATCCAGATAAAACAATGCTCACAACTCCTCTTGAACCCAATGACTATTTTTGTTGTGGATTAGTCGCACGGGTGTATGAAATCGCACAAACTTAGAGAGCGTGGTCTACTCTCTAAACTATTGGTAACAGGCAAAAAGTAAGGGAGCTCAAAAGCATAAAACTTAATGGAAATAGTATGCTGAAGTATGCTCTAGTTAAACTAAAAATAAAAACACAAATATACAAAAGATATATAGAGAGTTCCAAACGATAATAATGCAAATGATGGCTTGATGGCCTCTTCTTATTAAACGTTCAAAATGGAGAAGAAATTTTAACCACTTGCCAAAGGGCCCCTAGGCAATGGCTCTAGGTCTCGATGCAAGGATGTTGCCTTCCAAGCTTTCCCTCTGATGCAGTCTCACTCTCTCTCTCTCTGTTGTGGTGGACTAAGATGTTGGGTGGCCAACTATCGAGTCCTCTTGAGCTCCAGCTCCAGGTCACACACAATGCTGGTGTTGCTTGGGAAAATTTGGGCCCCAACATAACTTTGTGATCACCATTTCTTCATCTCTTGGAGGGTTTATATAGGTGAGCTTCAAATCCTCCTTCCCTCCCTTGGTACATGATTGATGGTGACCCAAGGGAGAGGTGTGATTCCATTGTGTGCTCAAATATTCTTTTGTGTGCTCACATAATGTCTAAGGAGGCTCTGGTGGCTGTCCTTAGGCGACTTTCACATAAGGAGTAACTGTCCTTTGCTTGGTGTGGTCTTGGAAAGTGAATTTTTTCCATTTCCAGGAATGCGCGCTTATCAGGCAAAAACGCATGCAGAAGGCGCTCTTCTCGAAGGATAAAGCACGCATTTAAGCATTTATGACTAGTTCAAATCTGATTTTCTCAAAGCCTTAGAGATTTTAAATCCTTCTTGATTCAATAATGTATTCTTGTCCTGTAAATCGTTGGGCTAGACATTAATTGATGTCGTCTTCTCCTATACGATTTTCGAGTGTTAACAGTTTCCCCCTAATGTGTGAGGTCTAGGAAGAACTGTATAGCCGAAATACATTATAGTTTCTTTTCTGTATCGTACGTAGAGAGAGAGAGAGAGAGAGAGAGAGAGAGAGAGAGAGAGAGAGAGAGAGAGAGGTTTGCGTGTATCTTGGAATTGACAAAACCTTGCACCATTTGCGATATAACCATGGTCTAAGGGACTCCCTGCAAGCAGACAAAATATACAACATATTTACAAAATTTCAATGAGGCGGGCATGTCCCATGCTCCTGATGCTATGGCTAGTTAAACAAAATTGACAGATACATGTATTGTCTATGCCACTACTATGGTAGTCATGCTGGTGGTTGTTGACGATGACTGTGACGCCCTCAGGGGTGTGTATGCATAACGTTGGTATGGCATATCATTGTGCCATGTATGCATATGTATTGGCTGGGACCTTCCTGTGTAAGCACTATTGTCATAGAAACTTATGGAGGCATGGGTATTCGACGAATCTAATCAAAGTTCAATGGTTGTAAGGTATGATACCATCGTGACATGAAAGATTTTGCTGTGGTCGAATGTTAGGAGGATCGATGACTTCTGTGGACAATGATGTCTCCCACAGTGCCACCCGAGGATACCCCTTTACATGGGGAGGGGTCATCCAAGGTACCACTTCCTTTTTGGAAAAGAGGGGTTGAGGTCGATAAAAAGGAAGCCTTAACCAAACCATGGGTCACCGACCTAAGGGATCGGGGACTGAGCTGTGATGAGTTTAACATAGGCATGTTGGTGAGAGGTGACTGAAAACGGATGATGGGGATTCATTGGCCCGAGGTCGAAGTATATTTAAGCATCTTGGCGACAATCATAGTTATTTCTGAAGGAAAAATCCCTAGAGTCAGTAGGACTTCTAGGGCGGGTGTGAACCAACTATGATTGTCGTAATGGTGCATGCATGGAGGGTGAAATACTTCGACCAAGGGAGATGGGGGAATACTGCCATGGAAGAAAATGTGAAATATGAGGGTGAAGTGGCGAAGGGAATCATTTGTAGTCTTTGTACACTTACCAAAAGAATAAAATAATGGGGTTTGGTTTGTACAAAACACAGAGACGGGTGCCCCAAAACATGAAAGAAGGTTTATCACCGAAGGTGTGAGGACAGTGTTTTGCTAGGGGTAGGGGTCCCATTGGTTGGTCTCATGTGTAAGGTTGATGAAGTAGAAGACGTCGCAGATGGGATTATGCTGATGGAGGTATGGCGGGCCAAATGCGGTATGCGGAGGTGCGCTTTCAGTCTGCTTGTACAACCTGATCATCTCGGAATGGGGTTTAGTTTGAACGGTGAACTTGACCTTATGCATGATATATGGATGGGCATGAGGTGCTTCCCGAACTAAAATGGTATGGCCATAGCATCACTTGTGGGGTGATGTATGGTCTACGTTGGTTGACGATTGCCATGGAGGGGAGGCTCTACCTACCATCGCGGGCGTTTATCATATGCAGGGTGAGGTGATGATAAACGTGGTCGGGTATGAGGACCCTATGGTTTATTTCTAATGTAGAAATGATGTCAGGATATGCAAAGTTCTCTGGGACTCTATCATATTGAGGGTAGAATGATACCTGCTCCGAAACTTTCAGTAGATGGTGCTGTGAACGATTTGTTGGTTCTTCCTGAAAAAAAAAAAATACCTCAAGTGAAAGCATATTCTTTTCATCCAATATTATTGAAAAACATGAATTTTGGAAATGAAGATGGGAGGGTGCATACCTGTCGGCGCTGAAAAAAATATTTTTTCGGAAAGCAAATCTGGGGCATCACTTCTGTTTGTTATGGAGTGCTGATCACCGTGCTGCTTTCGGATTGGTGATCAGATACTCTAAGATCCGATTTTTTCTTGGGAGTTGTTACTTGGGTCCTAGTTTTGATTTAAGTTGGGTTTTCCCCCAGACTGAGATCAGGGGGGGTGTTGCCGGTTATTGCCCCTTGTCCAGGATATCCCTTTTGTTTGTTCCTCGGCTTCTTTTTGTAGCATTTGGAGGATTTTCATATTTCTCTTAGTTTTATGGTTATTGATGAGCCTAGGAAGGGTTTCACTAGATTTAGTGGCGCATTATGTTGTGCCATTGGTCCATTTAGTGCAGGGAATGGGGGATAACGGTTCCCTTGTCCCTAGTTTTTATATGAGTGCCGCAGTGACTTTCATGATAGCTAGGTTGTGATACATTCTAAGTAGAATTGTATGTGTATCCAGGGTACTGATTACTGCTACCTAGGTGTCCTTGGGCCAAAGACCCAATCAGGCCATCTGGAGAATCGATGCGCATGGTACTACTGCTGCCTAGGTGATCCTAGGTCAAAGACCTGATCAAGCCGTCTGTAGAATCTACCTACCTAGTAACTCCCTGACTACGATGGGTGTTACTACTGCCTAGGAGATCCTGGGTCAAAGACTCGATCAAGCCGTCTGTAGAATCTACCTAATTGGTAACTCTTTGAGTATCATGGGTGTTACTGCTGCCTAGGAGATCTTGGGTCAAAGACACAATCAAGCTGTCTGCAGAATCTACCTGCATGGTCAGTCCCCGAATACAGATTACTGTTGCCTAGGTGACCTTGGGTCAAAGACCCATATCAAACCGTCTGCAGTAGACAACATGCCTGGTAACTCCCCGAATACATATTGTTGTGTTGAACCCTTAGTTAAACTGAGAGGGCGGGGGGTGAATCAGTTTAACACATACATGGACTTTTAAAACTTTTCTCTTAAAACTTATTTACACCTTTACTTCATGATCAACTTAATATGTGAGCAATATTTATTAGTGAGAAGCAAGTATCAAACAGATTTGTTATGTAACAGCAGTCTTAATATGTGAGCAACAAGTATTAAGTAGATTAGATAAACCACATCAACACATAGACATCATGCACATAGACACCAGATATAAGTGGAAACCCATGAAGGGAGAAAACCACATCTTATTATTGTTGTGATGCACAGGCAAGCTCCAACTCCCTCTCACCACTGTTTTTCTGCAGGCACCAACCTACAGGAGGCTCCAACCTTAGTCAGTTACAACTGACATTTTATCAAGCTACAACTTGATGTGGAAGCACCAACTCCCATCTATTTTCTGCAGGCACCAACCTACAGCAGGTTCCAACCTCAGTCAGCTCCAACTAACATCTATCAGGCTACAACTTGATAGGGAAGCTCCAACTTCCTTACTCTTTCAAAAGAGAAACACTTGCTGATTTACCTTGGATATCATCTCTGTTCTGTTCCATCTGCTCTGCTGTTCATCTATTCTCATATCTGCCCTGTATCATCTCTGCATCTTCTCAGATTCTCTATCAACTTCTCCTTCTTCTCTGCTCAACTCCTCTTTCTTCTCTGCCTCACTGCTTCATTTCTGCATTCTCTTCACTCACTCTCTCTCACTCTCTTCTAACTCTCATTTTGCATATCAAAATGATATTACTTATAGAAATTTCTTGATGACTGTTTGTTTTCCTCTAGGAATTCGAAATGACTGGTCATACCCCTTGGTCTTCTGCCTTCTTTTTTCTTTATCCAACTCAATTTAAAATCACAATAATATGTACAAAATTTCATGCTATAGTGGGATTTTGACTTTTCTTTAGGATACTTGCCTTTGCATCACAAACAATAAAAATAATTACATCATTTACATTCACATTATTAATTACATATTTCAATATCACTCAGCTCCTTTTCTAGATTTTGGCTTTACTTGATTTGTCTTTTCTTGCTGCTGTTAAGAACCTGTTCTGCGTAGTCTTTGTTCACTTTCATCTGCATATTCCCTATTTTCTATGCTTATTCTCCTGTCCAAATCATTCTTTTGCATATTCATGTCAAACCTGTAATCTCTGTGTACCTCTGCATGCTCTCCTCTTCTTTTTCCTTTTCCATAATTGCATTCAAGTTTTATGCCCAATCATTTCCCAAGTCTGAGAAATCTCACAATCTTCGCTTTTTTCTACGCTAACAGTTCCAAGGCTTAAATCTGAAGTGTTAATAAATCAGCCATATTCCCAGTACTTTTCAATATTTCACTTAACTATGTGTAAATGCATCCCAATATAACAAGTCTTTTGTCAAAATAAAACCAACGCACTCAATCATCCACAATTATGGAAATTCAACAAGTTCTTGTTTCCGGGACTGGCAATTAAATAAAACTCCAAGCCAAGGAATTGCAGTCTCACTACTTAATTCTTCTTTTGTATTTACTTATCCTTTGATCCAATCTCATTTTACACCCGAATAATGTTGGAATGTAATTCTCAACTGCTCGGATCAATTCACAGGCAGCAGCATGGATGAACAGGCGCAGAAGAAAAGTGGGAGCAGGTTGGCGGAGCGATCATCGCTTGATAGGAGATTGACGGCTAGCGGGAGATTAAAAATCCAGGAGGTTAGCAGGATGGGAACCCCTGCATTTGACTTTCTGATCGAGCGTTGACCACAAATGAACGGCCACGGTTAATTGTGGGGCCTCAACCCAATTGTTGCGTACGGGCGGGAGGCAGCCCCCGCAACCTTAATATATATCAATGGTCGCACCTTCGTCCTTATTAAGTCATAAACCTTAATATATATTTGATTTGGGCCCACACACCCACAACAAATTGCCAACGTGGGGTCAACATGGTCGAATCGTACCTTCGCTAACCTCCGCACACCTTTGTTAAACTCCGGGCATGTTCAACGCGCAATCGTCGTTCGATGGCCCGTTTCCAAATCAACGGCTCCAGTCCATTTCGCACCGCATCCTGGTATGAAAGTTAATGCACGAAGGTGCACGTTAAACGATGGTTTTAATGTTCATCCAGGGACACACGTCGATCAATCAATGGAATCGCTGCCAATTCAGGAATACCGCCTTCCGTATAATAGTGGTGCGAAGAATACCACCGTTCACTTTAAACCGATGTTACTGTTCATCGGGTCATGGTTCCACTTCCCCTCTGATGGTTCCATACGTCCTTATTATTTAACAAATTGCTCACTTTTCAATGTATTTTATGATTCGACTCCGCTGCGTTCAATTATATATATATATATATATATATATATATTTCGACTATGGTTCCGCCTCCATTCATACTGCGCATTTGACTATGGTTCCGCCTCCAACGCAGAGTTCCGCTCTCGTCCTTTTACTGCGGGTTCCATCCCTTTTGCTCGGTTCCGTCTATTCTCATAGAGAAGTTTATTATGCGTTTCTTATAAATACTCTGCTACAGGGTCTCACCCATACGGAATCCTCGTAACAAAACACACACACCAATATGGCAAACATAGGAATCCAACTTCTCATACACAGACTATGAGCACTTGCTATTTAACGCCGAAATATAGACCTCATATAGACTTTAGACTTCACTTTTTCTATGCATAGCGCATCATTAAACCAATTACAGGGTAAACGTGTTCCAACTCCTGAGTCTCACTTACAAAAAGCACAAGGACGCAAGGCATTCTCCACACAGAAATTAACCAACAGTCTCTTTTATACATATCCAAAGGTACTCATTGAAATTCGAAGACATTCAAACAGGGCTTAATCCCATCCAAACACATTTAATTCAAGACAGTTCTTCCATGAACAGATATGTATATACAGGCGATAAATCTCAAACAAATTCTTACAATTTCATGACAGGCCAGATATTCAACTTGGTGGCCATTATTCTCCTATTCTGTTACTGAAGAGGTTCTCTGCCTCTCTCCAGCTCTCGGGCTCCCTCTCCAACCCTCTTCTGCCATTTAAGCAATGCTCCAACTCATCCCCAAGCATATTAAGTCTTTAACACAGGGTTTTAGTCTTCAATCAAAGTCTATGCCATACAAACTCAATTAACGAATAATTGCTCAATAATTCATCTGCAAACTGTATTACACCCCTAATTCATGAATAGCCCTCTCTATTACACTCCTTTAGGCCTTTTCAACTCCACTTCTCTGTCTCTAATTCATTTTTTGCTTCTGCTTCAATTCCTCTGTTTCTTCTGTTGCCTCTGCTACCTCTCTGTCTCTTTTGCCTTATGGATAGTTTAGGTGCTGCTCCTGTCTTTACCTTTGCCATCTCCTTTGCCATCAATGACAACATTTCCAACAGTCTCCCCCTTTGGCATTGATGGCAACATACTTCCTTTGCTTGCCTTTTAAAAGCCCCCTTTTTTTTTCCTCCCCCTTTGACATCAATGGCAAAGGGTTGCACATTTCCTGGTTTTCTTTCTGCATTTCCTCTCTCTGAGTTATGTTTAGGCCCTCTTCTGCTGACTTTGTACAATTCTGCTCCAGACTGATGTACAAGACTTGTTGAGAGAACACTTTGAGTATTATTGGACTTGAATATACACTGTAAATTGATACAATCCAAAGCACAGTCTCCTTTTACTAGTATAAGGCTGAAAGTGAGGATAATGATCCTTCATAGAACACATTGTACCAGCTTTATTTAATCAGAGATGTATGATTGGATCAAGACCTAAAATACTAGAAGGCTTAAAATATGCTTCTGTCTCTGTCTGATGTAGTGAGCTAATATATTTCTGTTGAAGAAGATTGTAGATTGAATATGTCTTTTCCTGCAATACTCATCTGCAGTACCACACCTATTCAATTATGATAATGATGCCAATATATCTTTTATTGCTATGGTACACCTTTCCTGCCTGTTGGTGATGATATGAGCTAGGATGCTGACAAGGATATTACATTTAAAGACTGAAAGGTCCTTGTTGCTGTTGTGAACAATGAATCAAACCAGAGCTTACAGCTTATTGTAAGAATAGGCAATATCTTTCAATATTAGAGGCCAACTGACTTTCCTTCGTGTACAATGTATTTCCAAAATAAACCCTTCAATGTATTGGTCAGTTTCACTTATCAACCACGCAGTTTTATTTATGACATAAGAAGTATGTATGTCAATGATCACTCTTTCTTTAAATGGTGAAATACCAGCAATTCCTTTCTGTTGAAGTATGCTTGGATGGACTAATAAAAGAATTTCGAGCTTCAGTGGTAATCACAACTAGTCCTTCATTATTCAGATATTTTAACTATTCTGTCATGATTATTTCCAACAAAAACATCTTCAAGTTGTTTAATTTATATCCTAGCTAACAAACTTTACCCAGTTTATGAACAATTTTCAGAAAGAGACCTTGAAGATATATGTACTGAATTCAGGAAGGCATGCAATTATATATATAGAAACAGATACTACTGCAATGCATAATATAATCCTTCAAGTGTAAACTTAATGCTAAGCCTTTAGCACTGCTACTGACTTTTTCATGCTGAATGCAGATAACCCTGAGAATTTTACCTTGATGCATTCTTGCCATAGTCCTTTGATCCTGTGGACCTGTATCATACTGCTGCTTCACTGAGAATGCTTGGTAATTTGTTGATAGGCATGCTTCTTGTACCTAAACATCAATTGATATTACTTTGATAAACCATGCAGAGATTTCACTTTAGCTAGCACATGTACCCATAGTTTCTACTATTGATATTTTCACTGTTCACATCAACCACCATCAATATATTTAATTAGACCTTGGCATCAGTAAGCTTCTACTTATTTTGTCATCCTGATTTGAACGAATGTCACTGCATTTTATTTTCTATGACAGTTCTAGAATCATTGTTGCTTTATATATTGCTTTATACACCAATTCAACTATTCTGACATGATGATCTTTGTGAAGACATTTTCAATTTCTTTGCTTGGAGTTTTCAAGGGCAGATCACTCTCTTAACTGTACTCCTCCAAGGGACATTTTCATAGATGAAGGAAGTAAGGATATTAATGATGATAGACACTTTTCTTACTCATTCTTCTTAATGTGATTCATGTCAATTCTAGCAATATGATGCACAATTTGATCATCATTTAAGGTGTTGATGTCTTCTTCCTATTACCATGGCTTTTTGTTGCCTTCTCTTCTTTCATCAATCTGTCAGCTAATTAAAACATCAGATAATCTTCATTCTCTATAGTTTTCTTTTAGAGGAATTTCATTTTTCTTCCTGATCTCATGGTTGTTCTCATTACATGGAGCTCTTCTTAGACTAATTTCATGGGGTCTATATATGAACTGCTCTCCCCCTGGGATTTTGCTTCATATTTGTCACTAGATGGATTTGTGTTTTGTTTCCTAGAGCAGCTCCCCCTAAGACTATGGAGGATTCATTATGTTATTGAGGTAATAGGCTCCCCCTTTCTCTTTTCCTTCCATACTTTATTGGGGTTCTTCATAATGTCTGCGCTTATTTTAAATTCATAGTTTTGTTTGATTTTCTTTGATCCCATCATCTGTCTAGAGTTCTTTAATGTATATGGCAGATTACAATCTTTTTCTTTGTAACCAATGTACATTTGAGCTGATGTATAATATTTTGTTTCTCTTCTTGGATACATTTTACAATCAACAATTTTATGTCCAAAATTATTGCATGCATAACAATAGCCATGGAAATGATTTGTGTACCTGGTGAAAGATTGTTCTTTCCATTTTCTTGCATGAGGGATTCTTCTCTTTTGCTGCATCCTTTGCTGATTGGACTGGATTGGCTTTGTCTTGCAATATGCTTCATTATGTCCTTGTTTGTGGCAGGAAAAGCATGTGCTATTTTTCATAGGAGGGAGGAACCTCCTTTGACATCTTCCGAATTTGTTCAATACATCCTTAAGAGCATATGAGCCTTCAGCAATTGATTGTTTCATCTTCTCATTCTCTGTTCTTTCATTTTGCTGCTTGATTCTATTTGTTTCTTTGCAACTCATGTTCTTGCTAGATTCTATTTTTGTAGGAATCTGCTGAGTTGCCTTATTATCTTTTACAACCTTCACAAAGATGATTTTCTTGTTATCTTCTACCTTGGGCTTACTACTTTCTCCTTCATATCCTATCCCAGTCTTTATGAGAGGTGTATTCATTAATAGTTCTCTTTGGGCTTTTTCTAAGTTCTTTCTTAGGTTCACTACTTCTTCTTCCAATCTTTCACATCCCTGAATTTTCTCTCTCATTTGTTGCAGTAGAGTGTCTTCTACTTTCTTTGCCTCTTCAATCTGTGTCTTCAGGCAAATAATTTCTTTTCTGTCTTCATATTCTTTCTCATCACATATTTGTACCAATCTCTTAAGGTCTTTGTTTTCATTCTTCAATTTTTCTATTTTAGTCAAAGCTGTGTCAAGTTTGGCTTTTTCTTCAGCTGCAATTTCTTCATGGCTCTTACTACCATTCAAAATAGCAGGTACCTCATTTGATTGAACATCTTCTTTTTGACATGAATTTCTCTTTTTCTTAATTCTCTTCTCCTTCTTGACAATGCAATCCTCAATTTCTACTCCATGCATGAAATGCAGTCTGTCCCAAATTTATTTTGCTGAAGTTAAATCCATTACTAACTCAAGGTCCTTGTTACGAAGATTGTTATATATCACACATTTTTCCTTGGCACTCCTCTGTTGTTCTTTCACTGTGGGGGAGTCTATGCAGTAACCATTACATACTAGCTTCCATACCTCAGGTTCATAAGCCAATAATCCTATTTTAATTTTATCTCTCCATTCAAGAAAGTTTGTTGTATTTAACACATGTACATTTTGATAGTCCATGACTCAACCAGATCTCCTTCAAGCTATTACGCTTACCCCAAAGGAACTGGCTCCGATACCAATTATTGAACCCTTAGTTAAACTGAGAGGGGGGGGAGTGAATGGGTTTAATGCATTCATGGACTTTTAAACTTTCCTTAAACTAATTTACACCTTCATTTCAAGATCAACTTAATATGTGAGCAATATTAATTTGTGAGCAGCAAGTATCAAGCAGATTTTTTAATGTAACAGCAGTCTTAATATGTGAGCAACAAGTATTAAGCAGATTTGATAAACCACATCAACATATAGACATCATGCATAGAGATACCAGATATAAGTGGAAACCAACAAAGCGATAAAACCACATCTTATTATTGTTGTGATGCAAAGGAAAGCTCCAACTCCCTCTCACCCTTTTGTTTTTCTACGGGCTGACCTACGAGGGCTCCAACCTCGGTCGCAAGCTACAGCCTTGCAAGGCTCCCAACTCCACATTAATTCCTGCCAGGCACCAGCTTCTGCGGCTCCAGCCTCCAATTCAGCCTACCGTGACATTTCATCAGCCACAACTTGACGTGGAAGCACCAAATCCATCTGGCTGCACGGCCAACCTACGAGGCTCAACCTGGTCGGCTCAAGCCCAAAATCTATCGGACTCTGACTTGATAGGAAGCTCCAACTGCTTATATAAAGAAAACACTGTGATTTACACAGATATCAGCTCTGTTTTGTTCCATCTGCTCTGCTGTTCATCTATTCTCATATATGCCCTGTATCATCTCTGCATCTTCTCAGATTCTCTATCAGCTTCTCCTTCTTCTCTGCTCAGCTCCTCTTTATTCTCTTCCTCACTGCTTCATTTCTGCATTCTCTTCACTCACTCTCTCTCACTCTCTTCTAACTCTCATTTTGCATATCAAAATGATATTACTTATAGAAATTTCTTGATGACTCTTTGTTTTCCTCTAGGAATTCGAAATGGCTGGTCATACCCCTTGGTCTTCTGCCTTCTCATTTCTTTATCCAGCTCAATTTAAAATCATAATAATATGTACAAAATTTCATGCTATAGTGGGATTTTGGATTTTCTTTAGGATACTTGCCTTTGCATCACAAACAATAAAAAATAATTACATCATTTACATTCACATTCTTAATTACATATTTCAATATCACTCAGCTCCTTTTCTGGATTTTGGATTTACTTGATTTCTCTTTTCTTGCTGCTATTAAGAACCTGTTCTACATACTCTTTGTTCACTGTCATCTGCATATTCCTTGTTTTCTGTGCTTATTCTCCTGTCCAACTCATTCCTGTGCATATTCTTGTCAAACCTGTAATCTCTGTGTATCTCTGCATGCTCTCCTCTTCTTTTTCCTTTTCCATAATTACATTCAAGTTTTATGCCCAATCATTTCCCAAGTCTGAGCAATCTCACAATCTCTGCTTTGTTCTATGCTGACAGTTCCAAGGCTTAAATCTGAAGTGTTAATAAATCAGCCATATTCCCAATAATTTTCAAAATTTCACTTAACTGTGTGTAAATGCATCCCAATATAACAAGTATTTTGTCAAAATAAAACCAACGCACTCAATCATCCACAATTCTGGCAATTCAATAGGTTCTTGTTTCCGGGACTGGCAATTAAATAAAACTCCAAGCCAAGGAATTGAAGTCTCACTACTTAATTCTTCTTTTGGATTTACTCTTTGATCCAATCTCATTTTACACCCGAATAATGTTGGAATGTAATTCTCAACTGCTCGGATCAGTTCACAGGCAGCTGCATGGATGAACAGGCGCAGAAGAAAAGTGGGAGCAGGTTGGCAGAGCGATCATCGCTTGACAGGAGATCGACGGCTAGCGGGAGATTAAAAAGCCCGGAGGTTAGCAGGATGGGAACCCCCGCATTTGACTTCCCGATCGAGCGTTGACCACAAATGAACGGCCACGGTTAACTGCGGGGCCTCACCCCAATTGTTGTGTACGGGCGGGAGGCAGCCCCCGCAACCTTAATATATATCAATATATGGTCACACCTTCGTCCTTATTAATTCATAAACCTTAATATATATTTGATTTGGGCCCACACACCCACAACACATTGCCAACGTGGGGTCAACACGGTCGAATCGTACCTTCGCTAACCTCCACACACCTTCGTTAAAATCCGGGCATGTTCAACACGCGATTGCCGTCCGATGGCCTTCTTCCAGATCAACGGCTCGTGTCAATTTCGCTCTGCGTCCTGGTACGAAAGTTAATGCGCGAAGGCGCACGTTAAACGGTGGTTTTACTGTTCATCCAGGGACACGCGTCGATCAATCAATGGAATCGCTGCCAATTCGGGAATACCGCCTTCCGTATAATAGTGGTGTGAAGAATACCACCATTCACTTTAAACCGTCGTTACTGTTCATTCAGCTCTTGGTTCCACTTCTCCCTCTCATGGTTCCATCCGTCTTTATTAATTTAAAAATCGCTCACTTTTCAATGTATTATTATGATTCAACTCCGCTCCATTCAATTATATATATATATATATTGTTTCGACTATGGTTCCGCCTCCATTCATACTGCGCATTTGACTATGGTTCTGCCTCCAACGCAGAGTTTCGCTCCTTTTCTCGGTTCCGTCTATTCTTATGCAGAGTGCACACAGCCACTCGTTCACAGAGAATATGGTTCACACAAGATTTAATTCGACCATTTCACAACAATATTAATTCAATGTTTCATGTGATTCAACCAAGAAGACACATAGTCACACAATCGCTCCTCTGTCGACCAATTCGAGATACGATGTCGACAGTATTAACACCGGGTTTTCCAACTACACACAGGCACAATTAATCTCAATTTGCAGATTAAATAATTACACATTCTTGCATCCTCGGACTTGAATACACAGATAGATGCTTAGCTCAAATTATAGAGTCTAGATCCTTCAAGAATCTAAAGAAACTTCACACAGGAATCTCACCAGTAAATACACAATTCTTCATAAACATATATATGTATATATACAGGTGGTAGGTCTCAAACAAATTCTTACAATTTCATAACAGCCAGATATTCAACTCGGTGGCCATTATTCTCCTATTATGTTACTGAAGAGGTTCTCTGCCTCTCTCCAGCTCTCAGGCTCCCTCTCCAGCCCTCTTCTGCCATTTAAGCAATGCTCCAACTCATCCCCAAGCATATTAAGTCTTTACCACAGGGTTTTAGTCTTCAATAAAATTCTATGCCATACAAACTCAATTAATGAATAACTGCTCAATAATTCATCTGCAAACTGTATTACACCCCTAATTCATGAATAAACCTTTGTATTACACTCCTTCAGGCCCTTTCAACTCCATTGCTCTGTCTCTAATTCTTTTGTTGCTTCTACTTCAATTCCTCTGTTTCTTCTACTGCCTCTGCTACCTCTCTGTCTCTTTTGCCTTATGGATAGTTTAGGTGTTGCTCCTGTCTTTACCTTTTCCATCTCCTTTGCCATATCTTTACCTTTGCCATCTCCTTTGCCATCTCTTTACCTTTTCCATCTCCTTTTCCATCTCCTTTTCCATCAATGACAACGTTTCCAACACCCTGACCTTGGAGGGTTTTAACGTGGTGTACCTATGGTAGTGTCCTTTGGGTTGCACAGCACCCTACCCCTTCCTGTGGCTGCCGGCCTCCTTTGCTAGATTAAATCTATGGCTGCGGGTCTCCTGGGACACACTGTGTTGCCTTCTGATACTTGCGCCTGCCTAGAACCCCCCACATCATCCGATGGCTTTTAATCCTAAGAACTCGAGGCACCCACCACACATTTGCAGTTCCCCATCACAGAAAGACCCAGAATCACTGCTAGCGGGTGAATGAAAAACAGAAACCGGAATCAGGAATCAGGTAACTACAAACAGTTTTCAATTTTTCATTAAAACCCTCATTGGGGAAAACAAAGTATTATGGAAAAATACTTCAGAACAGTTGATAGACTTCAAAATTAAAATCACACAAGTACTAGGATACCTAGTACCATTACAATCACTGATACATGAAGGCAGAGAATTGCAACACCACATAACTGCAAAGGATTACTCCATAATCTCTGGCCATTATCCTCAATCTACAGTTGCGAGGAGGAGGAACAGTGGACCGAGGAAAAACTAAAAGTTTTGGTGGAGCAAGGGGAGGAAGCACCTCAAAAGAGGACCAAAACAACATAAGACCCTCCTTCAAAAACATACTACAGGGGAACAAAAAACAAGATGCCTCAACAGAACTAGAGGGAAATGCCCCTAGGCGCTACATAGTAGAGCAGCTGAATCACACTCCTGAAATGGCCATAGATACACCTGAGATTTATGATCATCACAATACTTATAAGGCACAAGCACTTATCTACCATTTCAATAGCTTATGGCCCAAACCAATGGACCTCTTCCAATGTGTTAGTGTCAATCTAGTCATACTGCCATCAGTGATCAAAATAGCTCTTTTGCATTTGCATATTAGGAGTCCCATACCATAAGTTTTCACCATTCCATTAGGTCATGGATTCATTGATGGTAGTGGTCTTTCATCATTTTTCCCTCATGTGAAACTTGCTGACTCTCCTCTCTATGGTCTTTGATCATCATTCATTCTCACTCCCAAATCCATATTATTAGGTCACAGGGTTGGTCTCATTAGGTTTTAGGGTCTCACCGTGGTTAAATTAACAAGTCAAGTGTCAATAAATATTATCAAGGTCATGAGGAAGTCGAATAAAATCAAAGTCACAGCATCTAGGAAGATCAAAGAAATATTTTCGTCAGATTGATGTAATTTTCACCTCAAAACCATGTTTTGAGGTGAAAACACGCTAATTTGCCTTTATTATCATCTCTTATGTTATTTTATGTCATCATATGTAATAATTCACACTTCAGAAGCTGCTACCTCCACAAAGTCACCACCCTGCCTTTCAGATAAATTTCCATGGCATTTTCATGTGTCAAATCATGTTCTAAGTATGTCCATCAGAGAGAGCCTGGAAAGAGCTTTCCAACAGTATATTATACTCTCAAAACTGACCCCTGGATCGAAAATTATGCCTAAGTAAACAAAATTCCTTGATACCCTAACCCTTCCCCTTTTCCCATTTCTTCCTGAAACTTTATTTCATTAAAGTTTATGTTTTTCTTTATAAAACCCCCCTTTTTCCCCTTCCGATTACATAATCGCACTATAAAGTCTTTATTATAAATTCCCCCCATTCGATTAAATAAACCACTTCCCCACATTACCCCTTAAACTTTATAATAAAGTTTAAAGTTTTTAAAACCCCCCCTCCAATCGCAACAGCACCATACTTATGCGCGCCCCGATTAACCTTCGTGACTGCAAAAAATTCGATGCGATTGATTAAATTCTGACCATTGATTTGATCAACGATCTGATGGCCCACATGCCATCGCTCCATCGCAATCGGCGTTTTCAAAGGATCCCCCTCCCCCGCGATTAACTCCGCCCGATTACTCCTCCGTCGTCGATCTGCGTATTCGATCAAACGGCCCACAGCCCGTCGCTCCATCACAATCGGCGTTTTCACATAATTATTTTCTTCCACTCCCCTTTCACTTCTGATTCTGATTGACCTTCAGGTCCCACCACATAATCTTTTGCCCATTCATAATAAAAAAAGCCATTTTCCTTTGTAAATCTCAAATTTTAGTTTATTTCATTTTTTAAAGGACTTCCCCCCTCATCGCTTATTCACCATCACATCGGTGAAATTATATTGTGTAATACACCCCTCCCAAGCCCCGATTGCAATTGCGATTTACATTCTCGGGTCCCACTTTAAAGGCCCTCTGCTCTTCAATGTAAAAATCATTCTTCCCTTTGTAAAAGCGCCGAAACATTTTTATTTGTTTTTTTCACCTCATTATCCCTTTGGCTTATCTTTTACCCCTATTTCCATTATGCCAATCGCATCGGAAGTTTTTAGGGCCTCGTTCTAATAACATCTTCCCCTCTCCTCCGATACCCGATTGCGATTACACCATCGCAATGCGTATTTTTAAATGCTCCATTATATGTTTCATCCCCTTCCTCCGCTCTGATTCTGATTGCGATTGCAATTTGGACCCCAACTCCTTTCCCTTCGCTCCTTCCACTCAAAATGAGTATTTTCCTACATTAAAGGCATAAAATTCAATTTTGATGTTTTCAAAGGGTTTTCTTCGACATATATGAGATTCTCAATAAAGAAAGGAAACATTCAAGGGCCGAGAGCTAATTATGAAACAGAAACTTCTACAGCATCAGAAAAATAGGGATCAGCTCTTCAGATTGCCTATTTTTCATTCATCCAGCGTATTAGTGAATAAGTGGCCAAATGTATTGTTGTTCCTTCTTTTCAGGGGCAGATTGTTGGTTCTCTTTCCTATGTTCGGATAGCAGCTCCTCTTTTTGCGGATCTACTTCTCTCACATTCTGGTCTATGTTAATGTAATTTTGAATCATTTGTAAAGCAGTCTGTAAGTCAAAAGTAAGGGAATAGTGTGGAAATCAAGGAGGACGCTCTACGCTCCATTGTAACAGTTTGATAGGGAATTAATAAGATATGCAGCTCTGATTTGTGGGATCCATGTGGTATGAATTTCAGCATTCGTTCTTTCCTTTGTGTTCATATGTCAATTGCTATGTGTATCATTCATTCATAAACATCTATGTTTTGAATGCTTTCAAGATAGATAGGTAGAATCCATTTTTATGCTCTACCTTGGGAAATCATTCAATATTCTGTGTTTTCTTCTGTTTGAAAAGGATCCATCTTCTGTGTCCTTTTCAAATCCTCACCAGTCTTTCCATTCCATCATTATTTAAACTTAATTGCTAAAATTTCTTTCCTACCTTGCCCCATGAAATAACCTGTATCCCTGATTTAATTCCCCAATTCAAACTGTCCCATTTGTTTCATACATCCCTGAAAAAATCATTTCATTTAAACATTTACCTATTATTATACCTAGCCTAAAATCAGTTCATAATTGTACTTTGTTGAAATATATTTTCATGGAGAGAGCCCTCTCCTGACCTTGTAGGGCTAGCTATAAGGCTGAGAGTGGTTTAAAGGTTACCCTGATTTGACTTTTTTTAGCCTGAGGTTCAAATCAGGCGTTAACATTTCTGGCGACCATACTGGGGAGTAATTTAGCATAAAAGATTCATCACCCCAGTAATATCTTCCGTGGTAAAGAATGACAAAGTTTAGATCTGATTGTTGATGGTGAACAACAGTTGGATTTATATAAAGGTTGAAATCATTCAACTGGCGACTCCATTCACTGAAAGATCCAGAAAATCAAATCCTTCATGGTCACTCCACTGCCAGAAGATCAGTAGCTTTAAGATTTTCATTTTAAGATGGCAAGTGTTGCAAGAAGGTATGCTCCCATGAGCCGAGATCACATTCCAAGTTTCCCAAACAAAATGCCTAAGGTAGATTGGCAAAGGAATTTGCCTATGTTCAAAAACGTGAAAGGTAATGATGTTGCTCTTCATCTGGTGAAATTTCACATCCATGTGCATAAATTAAAGATCGATTTTCCTGAAGATTGTTTGATGAAGATGTTCATGGCTACTCTGGAAGATGAAGCTCGATCTTGGTATGAAAGTTTGCCACCTGCTAGTATTCATTGTTTAAAGGATTTTCATACAATATTCTTTGAGAGGTACAAAGAATCTTGTCCATATTTAATATTAGTGAAGAATTTTTGTAAACATGTTAATAGTTTCATTGAAAATATTGATAATTTTTATGGAGATGATGAATTCACGGACGAAGAAATCATGGAAGCATTGTATGAAAATCCATTTAAGCAACATATAGGAATCTTAGAGGATAATTATCAAGATCAGCAGGCTGAAGATCTTTGTACAGTTGAAAATGATGGAAGACAAGGTTTATTTCAAATCTGATTGAAACAAAAGCTGGTATGCAGGAAAATGATGTTCCAATCTCAGATAGTGATAAAGTCAAACCAGACCTAGAGTTAAAATGTGATGAGGAAGAATATGTTGTTCAAGATCTCATGAAGGAGAGTCGTATTGTTGAGCTCACCTCAAATGAAGAAAACAAATTTATAGACCTAAGTTTTCTCATTCCATCAGAAAATAGTCTCCACGAGGAGGTAATCCTTTCCCTCTATGAAAAACAAGATGAGATCTTTGTTCAAGTAAGTGAAAACGTTTCTTTGGATGAATCTTTGGTAGATGATAGAAATGTCAGTTTTGGATTTCAAGAGCCATTTGAAGTTTCTTCTCTTATGGCTGATGAATGTGATAAGAAAAATGACAATCTGGTTGTCATCTCATATGAAGATGATCAACAATATATTCAGACTACAGAAGACCAGAGCATTCAGGACTGCCATTCAGATTCTTCTTTCTATGTCTCATGTTTCGAAATGTTTTTCAAGAGGAAATCTACTCACCTACTTGTTCAGAATTTTTTGAAGACCAAGAACATACTCTTACTGAGGTACATTTTAAAAAGAGATCAAAATCAAGAGAAAAAGACACCTTGTTGCTTCAGCAGGAGGTAAATCTTCATGTTTTTCAGGATCCAGTGGCAAATCTATTGCAGTCAGCAGTGGAAGTAATTATTGCAATATTCAGTGATGAAGGAGATCATGGTCAACTATGCTTCTAGATGCCTAGTTGTAAGTATCTATTGTTGTCCAGAAGATCTGATCAGGAGAATCAATCAAGGGGGCATCTGCTTGATTGGTTACATTGGCATTTTGATATAGCCTGATGGTACTTTAGTTTTCAAAAAACACAGGTGGTTGTCATCAGGATTTGAAAACCTCAAGTCTTGGTCATGTATTGCCATCAAGCTTCAAATGATAAGTTTTGTCTAGGTTAGCTTTAAGTCACTTTTGAATTATTTTTTTGAGTCAAGTTTTTTTCAGTATTTATTTTGGTTTTAGCTATTAACTCCATGCCCAATGGATAAGGCTACTTGGTCTACGATGTTCTTGGCACCTCCAAGGAGCTGCAATCCCCATTGGAGCCAATGTTAGTGTCAGTCTATTCAAACTGCCATCAGTGGTCAAAATAGCTCTTTTGCATTTGCATATTAGGAGTCCCATACCATAAATTTTCACCATTCCATTAGGTCATGGATTCATTAATGGTAGTGGTCTTTCATCAGTTTTCCCTCATGTGAAACTTGTTGACTCTCCTCTCTATGGTCTTTGGTCATCATTCATTCTCACTCCCAAATCCATATTATTAGGTCACAGGGTTGGTATCATTAGGTTTTAGGGTCTCACCATGGTTAAATTAACAAGTCAAGTGTCAATAAATATTAGCAAGGTCATGAGGAAGTCGAATAAAATCAAATTCACAACATCTGGGAAGATTAAAGAAATGTTTTAGTCAGATTGATGTAATTTTCGCCTCAAAACCATGTTTTGAGGTGAAAACACGCTACTTTGCCTTTATTATCACCTCTTCTGTAATTTTATGTCATCACATGTAATAAGTCACACTTCAGAAGCTGCTACCTCCACAAAGTCACCACCCTGCCTTTCAGAGAAATTTCCATGGCATTTTCATGCGTCAAATCGTGTTCTAAGTATATCCATCTGAGAGAGCCCAGAAAGAGCTTTCCAACGGTATATTATACCCTCAAAACTGACCCCTGGATCGAAAATTATGCCTAAGTAAACAAAAGTCCCCTATACCCTAACCCTTCCCCTTTTCCCATTTCTTCCTGAAACTTTATTTCATTAAAGTTTATGTTTTTCTTTATAAAATCCCCCTTTTTCCCCTTCCGATTACATAATCGCACTGCAAAGTCTTTATTATAAATTCCTCCCATTCGATTAAATAAACCACTTCCCCAAATTACCCCTTAAACTTTATAATAAAGTTTAAATTTTTTAAACCCCCCCCTCCGATCGCAATCGCACCATACTTATGCACGCCCCGATTGACCCTCTTGACTGCAAAAACTCCGATGCGATTGATTAAATCCCGACCATTGATTTGATCAACGATCCGATGGCCCACATTCCATCGCTCCATCGCAATCGGCGTTTTCAAAGGATCCCCCCCGATTGACTTCGCCGGATCACTCCTCCGCCATCGATCTGCCTATCCGATCAAATGGCCCACAGCCCGTCGCTCCATCGCAATCGTCATTTTCACATAATGCTTTGCTTCCACTCCCCTTTCGCTTTCGATTCCGATTGAACTTCGGGTCCCACCACATAATCTTCCGCCCATTCCTAATAAAATAGCCATTTTCCTTTGTAAATCTCAAATTTTAGTTTATTTCATTTTTTAAAGGACTTTCCCCCTCATCGTTTATTCACCATCGCATCGGTGAAATTATATTGTGTAATACACCCCTCCCAAGCCCCGATTGCGATTGTGATTTACATTCCCGGGTCCCACCTTGAAAGCCCTCCGCTCTTCAATGTAAAAATCATTCTTCCCTTTGTAAAAGTGCCGAAACATTTTTATTTGTTTTTTTCACCTCATTATCCCTTTGGCTTAACTTTTACCCCTATTTCCATTATGCTAATCGCATCAGAAGTTTTTAGGGCCTCATTCTAATAACATCTTCCCCTTTCCTCCAATCCCTGATTGCGATTACACCATCGCAACGCATATCTATAACGCTCCATTATATGTTGCATCCCCTTCCTCCCCTCTGATTCCAATTGCGATTGCGATTTGCACCCCACCTCCTTTCCCTTCGCTCCTTCCACTCAAAATGAGTATTTTCCTACATTAAAGGCATAAAATTTAATTTTGATGTTTTCAAAGGGTTTTCGTCGGCATATATGAGATTCTCAAATAAAGAAAGGAAACAGTCAAGGGCCGAGAGCTAATTATAAAACAAAAACTTCTACAGCAGTAGAAAAATAGGGATCAACTCTTCAGATTTCCTATTTTTCATTCATCCAGTGTATCACTGAATCTGCCAAAGTGGCCAAATGTATCGTTGTTCCTTCTTTTCAGGGGCAGATTGTTGGTTCTCTTTCCTATGTTCGGATAACAGCTCCTCTTTTTGTGGATCTACTTCCCTCACATTCTGGTCTATTTTAATGTAATTTTGAATCATTTGTAAAGCAGTTTGTAAGTCAGAAGTAAGGGAATAGTGTGGAAATCAAGGAGGACGCTCTGCGCTCCATTGTAACAGTTTGACAGGGAATTAATAAGATATGCAGCTCTCATTTGTGGGATCCATGTGGTATGAATTTTAGCATTCGTTCTTTCCTTTGTGTTCATATGTAAATTTTTATGTGTATCATTCATTCATAAACATCTCTGTTCTGAATGCTTTCAAGATAGATAGGTAGAATCCATTTTTATGCTCTTCCTTGGGAAATCATTCAATATTCTGTGTTTTCTTCTGTTTGAAAAGGATCCATCTTCTGTGCCCTTTTCAGCTCCTCACCAGTCTTTCCATTCCATCATTATTTAAACTTAATCGCTAAAATTTCCTGCCTACCTTGCCCCATGAAATAACCTGTATCCCTGATTTAATTCCCCGATTCAAACTGTCCCATTTGTTCCATACATCCCTAAAAAATTCATTTCATTTAAACATTTCCCTATTATTATACCTAGCCTAAAATCAGTTCATAATTGTACTTTGTTGAAATATCTTTTCACGGAGAGAGCCCTCTCCTGAGCTTGTAGGGCTAGCTACAAGGTTGAGCGTGGTTTAAAGGTTACCCTGATTTGCCTTTTTTTAGCCTAAGGTTCAAATCAGACGTTAACACAATGGATATTCAAAAAATGGACTATGGAGTGCAAAATACATCTCTGTTCAAAAGGCTTCTTTATAGTTAAATTCCAACATTCATAAATCAAAGACTACATTATACAGGAGGGTGCATGGTTTAGGGGTTCTACGGGACTTTACATCACCCCATGGTTCCTGGATTTTGATGCTAACACAATGGTTGTCTCCAGAATTTCGGTTTGGGTTAGGCTATATAATCTTCCCCTACATTTATGGATTGATAGTGTCCTTCAAGGCATTGGGAATGTCATTGGTCGTTACATCAAAACAGATACTCAGAGATTGGAGGAGAGAATATTCAACTTCACACATATCTGTGTTGAAGTAGATCTCAGCAAAGGACTGCCAGAAATCTTACATTTGTTACAAAAACAACAAAAATGGATGCAACACATATACTATGAGAATACAGCTTCAGATGTAGAGTATGCAGACAAACCGGTCATCTTCAAAACACATGTTCTAAAGCGAAGAGAGACAACCTAAGAAACAAGAGAGTCATAAAAGCACCCAAAGGATGGAAATTCCCCCCATGTGAAATAGAGGAGGAAAAATAGGAATAAGAGGAAGCTCCCACCACAGATGGGAACAAACAGTCAACCATTGTTTCAGACACACAAGAAAAAGAAGATCAACATCCTTTTGAAATACTCACAAAGCAAGACCCTCCCACAAAGCTACCAGAAGTAACAGAAAAGGGTGGGAACAAACGGAAACACTCTTCAGATACTTCAGACTCGGACAAGGAGGTTGGAGCAACTATAATAGACAATCAGCTCGCCCTTGTCTCCCCCGCGTCATCTCAAGGAGCATGGCGGAAGGTGGAAAAGAAGAAAGGGAAAAAAACATAGTTTTTTCTCCCCATTGTATATTATGATTTTTGTTTGTTATTTCTGAACACTAGCCTTGGATGGTCATTCGCATATATTTTCAGCTGATGCAACATGTAATTTTTTTTATCTCATAATAAAATTACGATTTTTCCTGTGGAAAAAAACACCCGCACTAGGATGTTTTTCTCAATGTTCAACTTGGAATACGTGTCCCATGATCTTGGTTATTACTTTGCCTTTATTAACTTTTATTACATGGAATTTTCACCATGGTTATTACAGAACCCTCCCCCTTGGGGGAACACTGTCCTTGGTGTTTAACAACACCTACAACCAACAAGATTGTTGTAAGAAAAACATACTGCCCATGGAGCTTTAAAACATAACTTGTTGCAGTATTTACAATGATCAACCTGTTGAGAAGCAAACCAACATGACAACATAACATCATAATGACATGACATCCATACCGCTTATTCGATCGTTATAACATAGCTCATGGCGGTATTTACATCCATACACATATGTACATATACCAAAACATTAGCTCAACCAATGAATAAATATGGATACATGGTCTGCATCTGATCTTCCATCTCCCATGTAGCTTCATCGGGCCCAAAGTGCTTCCACTGCACTTTAACCTGCTTAATTGTTTGAATTCGGAGCATGAGCATTTTTCTTTGCAAAATGCATTGAGGTTCCGATTGGAATCCTCCTTCTGGCTCCACCTTCCATACAAACCATTCAATCACATGATCAACATATTTAACATATTTCTTAAGCAATGAAACATGGAAAACATCATGGAATTTCATTTTCAAAGGCAGTGCAAGTTGATAGGCTACTAGCCCAATCCTCTCAATAATCCTGAAAGGTCCACAAAACCATGGTGCCAACTTGGCACATGATCCAATATGCAAGGAGCTATTCTTGGGCTTGATACGCAAGTACACATGTTCCCCAACCTGAAACTCCTTAAACAACATGTTTCGATCACTACAAAGAAAATACCCTCTAGCGGAGGTTATAAAGGAGGTTTTTAGTGTTATGAAATTGGCCAAAATTGTCAAGAAAACATATGCTACCACATTCGTTTCTAGTAACGGAGGTTTTTGCGGAGCTTTTAACGGAAATTCAACACAACTAAAAAAAAAAGGGCGGCCGGAGGTTATTACGGATGTTTTTTCATCGGTGCGTATCAGTGGATAGCGCGTCGGGGCGGTCGAAGGAGAATGCACCAGGCTGTTAAGGAAAATAACAGCACCGGGCCTGGTGTTGGTGATACAACACACAAGGTCTTTCTAATTGGTCTTGGGATTTGAGAGGTGCCCATAGGTCGTATAAATGTGCTGGTGTGTATTCTTATATGAACGTCCCAGTGCATCGTATCACACAAATGCACCGAGGTTTACAATTGGTATCGATATTCGTGCGGTGCAAATATGTAATACAAATGCACCAGCGCTTATCAACACATAAACGCCCCGGTGCGTATCATCACACAAATGCATCGAGATTTGTAATTGGTATCGGTATTCGTGTTGTGCTTATTGGTCATCCAAATGCACTAGTGCATACAGACAGAAAAAACACCTCGGTGCATAGTATAACACAGACGCACCAAAATTTATAATTGGTATCGGTATTCGTGCGGTGCTCATAGGCGGTAAAACAACACCAATGCGTATAGATACATAAATGCACCGGAGCGTCGTACCACACAAATGCCTTGATATTTTTAACTGGTTTTGGTATTTGTGCGGTCCCGATATGTAGTATAAACACACCGGCGCGCTTAATAATACAAGTGCACCAATTTTCATTTTGTATTTTTTAGAAACATCGACCTGTGGCAGTGAAATTATTGTGATTATTTTAAATTCATTATTCATCAAAAGTCAACACATATTATAACAATATTCATATTAATTAAATTTTTATTAATGGATTTGAATGTGATGTTTACATTAATTTGTTATATCATATCATAATTATTGTGGTTTTTTAAAATTCATTATTCATCAAAAGTCGACACATATATATGTTATAACAATATTCATATGAATTAAATTTTTATTATCGCATTTGAGAACGACAATGGAGAACGCAATAGAATAAATTAAAACATTGATTATTATTATTATTATTATTATTATTATTATTATTATTATTATTATTATATAAGACATTCTTTGTCATACAAAATGGGACAGTTATTGGTATCCCTTTATCTTTCAATTGGGACACTATGTCCATTACATTAAAGAAAATGTCTGATTTCACAGACATTTTTCCAAAAATAATACAACGCCTTGCTTTTATATCCAAACATAGTGATCATCATTCTTCGCTTGAACTATTATCACTGCTAGAGCTACTTCCATGACTTGGGTTATTTTCAAAAAAAATGTGTTCACGACGTTGATTTTTTTCTTCTTCTTCACCTTCTTCCATCTACAAACATAAAAATAAATTGTAAAGTGTATATACATTGGTGAGAATAATGAAAATTGAAATATTAAATAATATACATCAATGTAAATCGAAAATAAATGACGTACCAATGCAACAATTGACTCATAAACTATACACATTTTTTTCAAAACCATGTAACATGCCATCTTTCAAGATTTGATCTGTTGGCGGAGTGCCATACTTTGCTTCCTGCAAGTTTTATACCCCATAAGAAATCATATATTTAATATAAAAGATTTATTTTTTCTATTAATTATAGACGTAGCTAAGTAAAACAAGATCGATAGATGCTTGCAAATTCCACAATTAAGTTCTGATATGCCAACATATACGCAAAACCCATATTTAAACCAATTGCAATCAATTCCTCTAATGGTTCTTCTTTGTATGTTAGCACCTATTTGGAGACATTCAATTATGATTTTTGTAAAACAAATTAAAAATACAAAAAGGAAATCTATTTAAGTTGTTATAAGGAAGTAACAATTACTCACAAACTTAGATATCAATCATTTTCTTCCTTGTCGTCTTGTTTTATGTGCTGAATGGGTTCCATTTTCTTTTCTTTTCTGCAAGAAAATACTTGAAATTTAATATTTAATGCTAAATTGTTTATTTATTTTACCTAATGATCAAAAAATTCAATGATTACATATTACATTTTAAGCACGTTGTTGTTGAGATGGCTCCTTCCACGATGCAATTTTGTCCGTTTCTTTGACCATCTCCTTGTACACCTTTTTGGACATTCCTACTGGCATATTTCTGATATCAGCTCGTTCATCTTTTGAGATTTTCATAATCTTCCTGAAAATGTAACAAGACAATAAACTATTTAATTTTTATATTGATATATAAAAATTAAGTATAACAAAAGTGATATTTATAAATAATTCTAAACAAACATCTAAAGGAATATTACTTTTTCATTCCTTTTTTTTGTTGTTGTACATTTTTGCTATTAAAATTATGACATGTCTCATTGACCAATTCTTTGGAAACTCTTCCTATAGTTTATATAAAATCTGGTTCTTGGAATCATTGGTTTGTTTTTTGTATTGTAAGTGGAAAGAACGTCTATACATTCGTTTCACTAGATCCCTCAAACATTGTAAAAGTTTTTTCCCCTTTCGTTAACCTCCAACACCACTCCAGATGAGCTAAGGAGATATTCATTTCCATTTGCATGTTCTATTGTTTTTCTTTTCTTAGAACAACATTCCTTTTCTGAGTTGTTGGTCCCTGTAGAACATTAAACAGAGGTGAATTAATAGACTTTTTCACACATGTTATCTAATAATTTTAATTATATTATTAATGAAAACTAAAAAAATAAACTCATATTGGATCGATAGTATTTTTTCGTTCAGTACCTGATTCATTCTTTTGCAATTTTTCCATCAAGCTTATACGTTCTTCTAGTCCTAGATCAGAAATAATCTTATCGAGCTTCGTCATTTTGTGGCTCTACATGATACACATTAGACAATACATATTATTTAAACTTACATATAGTTCAAAAATAAATTTTTTGTAAAAAAATTACAAAGAACTTGTCTTTCTTGCTTTTCTTGATGTGTTATCAGTATTTTTGTTACTTGATCTCTTGTCATTCATTTCTTTAACAATATCAAATCTATATCATATCAGTCAATAGTATATTTTAAAATAAACTGTCAACTTCTGAATTAAAAAATAAAAATAAATAAATAAAATAAAATAAAAAATAAAAAATCTCAACAAACCGGTGCGCCATTCATGGTGAACGCACCGACTTTGGTGTGTTCATTACTTTCCCACGCACCGAAAAAACAGTATAATACACCGTACGGTGCTCTATGTCAACAAAAAGCCCCGGTGCGTTACATGTTAATGACCGCACCGGTTAACCATCATAAAAATAATAAAAATCGTCCAGTGTTAGTTTTTTTAGCATAAATCGGTGCTATATTTTACATATGGCGCACTGTTAAAAAAAAAAAAAAAAATCACATGACTTATCCAGTGCTCTTGTAAACAACAGAGCACCGGTGCGCTACCTTACATAGGGCGCACCGTAAAAAATCTATTTTTTTTAAACCATTCCAAGGCTGACATGGATTAGGATACGACTATGCTAATCGTCCCGTTGGTTGCATGTATTAGGTCTATATTTAGCAATAAAAACCCTATAAATCTAAATTGAAAAGTCCTAATTCTGAATTACAGAAAAAAGAAGAGGAAAGGGAAGAAACAAAAACAAAGTAAGGTTTGTATTTTTTGAAAGTTTTTTTTTTCGAAACTGAACGTTTGCGGTGCATCATAATGAAATAGCACACCGACTGCATATTTTTTTAATTTTTTATGACAGTACTTTCACGGTGCGCTGTGATAACTGACCGCCCCGGTGCACTCTGTCAGACAGGGCGCACCAATTTCTTTCTTTCTTTCTTCTTCTTCTTCTTCTTTTTTTTTTTTTTTTTTTTTACGCAAGGGCCGACATGGATTGGAATCTGACTATGTAGGTCAACCCTTTGTTGGATGTATTAGGTTTATATTTAGCAATATAAACCCTATAAATATAAATTGAAAAGCCTTAATTATGAAATCACAGCAAGTGGGAGAAGACAGGATAGAAACAAAAATAATGTAGGGTATGTTTGTAAAATGGTTTTTTTCAAAACAGCACGTTGTGCAGTGCGCCATAATGTAATAGAGTACCGGTGCCATATGTTACATATGGCATACTGATAAAAACATAATTTGTTTTTTTGATTTTTTATCACTGTACTTTCGCGATGCGCTTGTATAATAGAGCGCACCGGTGCGCTATGTTACGAAGGGGGCATCGACGAAAAAAAATGTCTTTTTTAAGATTGACGCAAGGGTCAACATGGATTGACATCTGACTATGCAGATCCTCCCGTTGGTTGCATGTCTTAGGCTTATATTTAGCAATACAAACCCTATAAATATAAATTGAAAAACCTTAATTCTGAAATCACAGCAAGTGGGAGAAGAAAGGGCGGAAACAAAAATAATGTAGGGTATTTTTGTAAAATGGTTTTTTTCTAAAACAGCACGTTTTGCAGTGCTCCATAATACAATAGTGCACTGGTGCCACATGTTATGAATGGCGCGCTGAAAAAAACATATATATATATATATATATATATATATATATATCAGTGTACTTCAGCAGTGCGCTTGTATAACAAAGAGCATCGGTGCGCAACATTACGTAGGGCACACCGGCGCAAAGAAAAAATATGTATTTTTTTAAGACTAACGCAAGGGCCAACATGGATTGGGATCCGACTATGCAAGTCGTCTCGTGGGTTGGATTTATTATGAGTACAGAAACCCTATAAATCTAGCTTGAAAAGAAAGAGGGAGAAAAAATGGCAGAAACAAAAAGAATCTAGGGTTTTATTTGTAAAAATTGATTTCTTTTTTTTATTTTTGTTTCTGAAAACTGCAGAAAGGGTAAAAAACTGCATAAACAAAAAGTTAAAATACAATAATATTTGATTTTGTATTTTACTTCATAAAAAACTAGAGAAAAAATAAAATAAAACAATAGACTTTGACTTCTTATTTCACTGCATATATATATATATATATATACTGCAGAAAAAAGTACAAAAAAAACAATAAATTTTACTCACGTCGTTTAAAATTCTATGGTACAGGATTTGAATTACCAGAGGTTTGGAATTCAGATTGTCTGAATATTTCTGTTCAAATGTATTTCCCTGCTCCACAGTGCTCTCGTGCTTTGTTTGCTCCAGATATGTATCCTGCAAATCTTTGGCTGAAATTTTTTGCAAAAATAGTGAAATAATGAAAATTGTTTAGTATTTAAAGAAATGTTTTATGAAATTAAATTTTCGAAAATATTTTGCCGCCCAATTTTCAATTTACCGCTTTTTTTTTCACTTAAGTAAAATAGGGTTGCGCTTTTTTTTATTGTGGTTATTCGTTTACCGGTGCGTCTTTTAATTCAACCGCACCAGTGCTACTTGTTACAAAATCACACCGATGCACAAAATAAAGAACTAGCTGGTGCGATTATCTGAATAGTACGCACCGAAATTACATTTAGGTTTGTGCACCAAAGTTTATTCTTGTTTTGCTCAAATTCGGGGAGAAAATATTATATATTATATGAAATGGACAATTCTTCAAAATCCAGCTCATTCCATAATATTTCTCAAAGTCCATCGCGGAGTTCTCCCTATCCGCGTGGAGACGTAATATTTACTTCAGATTTGTTTTATTTTTTCACTATCTAATTGAATTTATGTATGTTTTTTATCCATGTAGTCAATCATGCACAACTTAATTAAATTTATAATGTATACAAATTTACAGGTTCATGCAGATTCATCATCGAGTTCAGATGCACAAAATTATATTCAAAGCACTGCTCCAAAACATCGAAAGTTCTTATCGGAGCTGCATACCGCAAGACGCATTTGGTAGATGAAAATGGACAGTTGCTTCCCCCTGCCAATTGTAACAATATTGCATCTTCTAGCCACAATCCCGGGACAATGATGGTAATTATAATTATAATTGTTTGGTATATATATTGATTAATATGTAATTATTTCAACGTCAAACCAATTTATAATCATGCAATATTGTCAACGTCGTTACTAATTGATATCATAAGATTTTGTACTAATCATGTTGATTTTTTTTTTTAAATTATTAGGATTCTAATGATGATGAATGACCTATCTACCATCTTCCGTTGCACCCCACGACAATGTCAAATCGTGATAAGACTGAATTAAGAGAAAAAATCGGAGAGGAACGATACCAAGAATGGTTGAATCAACCACCGATTCAATTCCCGCTACGTCCAGATTCACCAATTAGGAATGACTACAACAATAGTAGTTCTTCACAAGATGGAAATGGAGATAATCAAATAGAGGTTGGTATAATTACTTAAGGGATACGACTGCCATGGAGACAATGTTGTTAGATGCATTCAAAAATGATGATCAACTAGGGGATGATGCTCATATCGCTGACACCTTTTTCGAAAGCCTTAAATTTTCTTCCACCACCCCTCTCTTTGGACCCGGCAGTGAGTCAAATTCTACCCAGTTGGGGACAACGATGTTACTATACAACTTGAAAGCAAATTTTGGCTTGTCAAATGCATGTTTCTCAGAAATTTTGAGGTAAGTTACCATAAAGTACTTCCGGCCTTATATATAAATTTGAAATATAATCAGTACACTGCAATGAACACTACAAATGTTAAATTTTATGAACGTTAATAATTATATCAACATTAATGTACATTTATTAATATAGTTTTCCATGATCACCAACTACAAGTTATTCAAAGATAAGGTTCTTCCGAGTGATAATTTCTTGCCCGGTAGTTGCGAGGAGGAAAAAAAATTGTTGAAAATGTTGGGTGTTCAGTACATATCATATCATGCATGTCCAAATGATTGTATTCTATATAGAGGAGAATATGCAGAAAAAGAGATGTGTCCGAAATGTGGGCATGACAGGTATGATAAATCAAAAAAGAAGGGTAAATCACATATTGGTCCTCCTTTTCAGATATTGAGGCACATGCCTATAATCGCAAGGATTCAAAGGCTCTTTTTTTGCAAAGAATTAGATGTGTTGCAGGGATGGCATGCCTCACACAGAAGTGAGTTGGGAGTTATGAAAATACCAACTGATTCAATAGCCATGAAGCATATAGAGGATACATGGCCCGAAAAATTCAAGAATGAAGTACGAAGTATACGACTCAGCATAGCCATGGATGGCGTCAACTAATATTCCCTCCAAAACACCAACTATTCTGTTTGGCCTGTAGTAGTGATCAATAACAATATCCCCCCATGGTTGTCCGTGAAGAATGAACATCTTATGTTGGCTCTCATAGTCCCTGGTAGAAGACAAGTGAATGATATGGATGTCTAATTACAACCATTAGTAGATGAATTGAAGGAATTATGGGATGGGATAAATTTATATGATGTATCAAGACCCATCGCAGCAGAGAGGAGGTTTACGTTGTATGGCATATGTGCTTACACAACACATGATTATCCAGGCTTAGGAGTTTTCTCTGGTAAATTTCATGTTTAATTTATTGATTTGTTTATATATAATATAACAATATTCTTTCACATATTAGTTATTTAATTCGTTGTAGTATTATTTGTTCTGATCTTCATGATAGTCTTTAACGTGCCATGCATATTAATTAATGTATACAAATATAATCTCGCAGATCTTGTAACAAAAGGGTATTTTGGATGTAAATGTTGTGGACCTTCTTTGAATGCTAGATGGTCCAAGGACCTATGAAAGCCAGTGTATGACTGCTCCAGGATATTCCTACCAGAACAACACCCTTACAGAAGAGCAGCATCCGCTTTCAATGGTAAACGAGAAAGAACCCAAAGGCCTCCAATAATGACACCAGTTGAATGGCTTAGAGCATATGAGAGAGAGAAGGAGAAGGAGTTCACAGAAATGTTCGATTCAAATGGGGAGCCTAAGTTCGATGATCCAGATTTCTTCAACAACTATGTTGAGAAATTGCCCATTGGGATGAAAAGGAAATCTATCTTTTATGAATTCCCATATTAGGAGCATCTTAAGATTTCCCACTTATTAGATCCCATGCATATATTTAAAAATGTTTCATCTTCTTTATGGAGGCACATATCATCGAAACAAAGTGACACATTGGCGGTTAGGAAAGATCTTATTACTTCAAAAACTAAAAAGAAATATTGGCCAAGATGATTAGAAAGTATGGGATTAGAGGCAGGCGTTGATCCCTCTAATTCATGGTTTTTCAAAGAAGGTGATGTCCCATGGATTTTTAAAAAAGATGATATATCTTTGGCGAAGGAAGTTATAATGGATGTGAGGGTGCCAACTTCATATGGGTTTTCACTACGGCGCTGCTTCACCGTGGATGACCATTTTTCAGGGTTGAAATCACATGACCATTTGAATCTTCTAAGAGTATGTATAATGTCAAAAGCATGATTTTATTATTTGTTATATTAATCAATTTTATCCCATGCGGTGATCATAAAACATAACTAATTTTGTATATTATTGCACGTTTTTATAACTTTGCAGTGTCATTATCATTTGTTTGTGTGTGGGTGTGTGAAACATGAATTCCCTCAAGACCTAGGACGTGCCATATCTAAATTATCTGCATTTGTACATTGGATCACGTCAAAGGAGATTCATGTGGCTAGCATTCCACAGTGGCGTCAAGAGACAGTTGAGATTGTTTGTATGTTTGAGAAGGAACTGCCGACGAGTTTCATGGACTTACAGGTTCATCTTCTAATCCACCTGGTAGATGAGGTTGAATTAGTTGGGGTTGTTTCTTGTCATTGGATGTTCTTCTTAGAGAGGTACATGAAAAAATTGAAAGGCTTTGTTCGACAAAGGGAAAAACCCAAGGGGTCTATGGCAGAGGGGTACATATCGTATGAGTCTTTCTACTATGCCAGTGAGTACATCAAGCAGATCGACAACAGACCAGGTGCGGTGATTTGGAGCGATGAATTGGATGAAGACAAAAGAGAAGGAGAGTTGCTCCAAACAAGTGGAAAAAAGCGCTTGATAAAGAGTAAGCGACTTATAATTTTTCAAATTTACAAAAAGTAATTAATTATATTCATGTTGAACTTCGATATAATGTATATTTTGATCTCTAAGTACTATATAATGTTGGTTTGATTTCATCAGCGAATGCAGAAATTGAAGCAATCAATAAATTCATTCTTTACAATTCTGAAGTGACACAATTGTGGGTCGCATTGTACGAACAAAAAAGAATGAAATGGGATAGTGACAGGAAATAATTCAGATGGTTGAATGGTAGAAGCCTGCCTTATCCCGATCATTTAAAGGATAATATGCCAAAAATATGCCCCAACAGTTGGGTTGTTGACCAAGTCAGAGAGAAATATGGTGCTACCGGTCATTACCAGCATGCTGAAGAGGATGCGTTAAACATAGGGATTGGGTGCAGCAACTCGATAATAATTTATATGTAAATTTGAAACTTATATTAAGACATCTACATTTCATATTTTAACTGTTGTATTATTATTTATAACACATATGACACTTATATGATTTTTTAAACTTTTTTATAATAGGTGCATTTGCTCCCATCAATGTGGGCATATGGACACCATTTTCGCACAGAAAATGCCGATGCTGAAAACATCACACAAGACTATGGAGTGGAAGTCGAGTTCGATCAATCTAGTCGATCTAGCCACCGTGATCAACAACTAGTAAGAGGGACGTTAGGTTACGTCGGAAAGATACAAGAGATCATTGAAGTGGATTTTTCTTCTTTCCAATGTGTTATTTTTAGGTGCAAGTGGTGGGACACCTTTGATCGGAATAATGTAAAGGAAGATTGCGATAGTAGGCTGATATGTATCAACCCTAGAAATATGTGGGATGAAGCTGAGGAGCCCTATGTTTTCCCTAATCACTGCAACTAGGTGTTTTTCTACCCATATGTGTTGGATAGGGATTGGTGGTTCGTATTGACACATGACCCTAGATCAAAACATATCTTTGAGAACAATAGTGTTATCATGCCATGCGATCTGGAAGATAATGAGGGTGATCATGAGAACCGAGAGTGATATGGTACAATATGTGTTATTTCATCAATATTTATACTTTTTAAGATGAGTTTTTCGAAATATTAATGTAATATGTTTTAATTTGAATTAATTGGTAATTTGCATTGTGTTAATGTTAAAATCAATAATTCACTTGATAATTTGATATTATGTGCTTGATCTCAAAAACAATGGCATACTGTACAAATTAATTCTTTTTTGTATCTAATATCATAATAAAATAATGATAATTTTAATTAATTACAGGAATTTATTTGCATTATTTTCTAAATTTCCTTATGTTACAATAAATCATATTATTCTATATTTATTATTTTACAATTATTTAAAATTTACAATTTTAAAAATTTTAATAAATTCATTTCACATTAGTACAATTAAAATTTTACAAATATTTTACATACAATTACAATTATAATTAGAATTAGAATTAGAATTATTAGAATTACAATTACAATTTTACAATTTCACGTACAATAACAATTTTAGAATTTTACATATATACAATTACAATTACAATTTTAGAAATTTACATATATATCATTACAATTACAATTTTAGAATTTTAAATACAATTACAAATACAAATATTACAAATTTACAATATCATGACCATTTGGTATTTATAAATTAATTAATAAACATCATGTTCATGATAAGCATCGTACAAACATCATATTTGACTAAAAAACACATTCAAAATCGCTTACTGCATCATCATGACCATGATCATCTAAAAAAACACAATTAACATTATATATTAACATCATCAGTACAACACAAACATCAAATATACATCTCATGCTATCACATACACATCTATCTACAAGGTGCACATTAAATGAACATATCTAACATGACCTAACAACATACACATAATGATGATCACCAACATGTAAATTAAGTACAACTGCAAAATGAACATAAAATACATGGACCATATAACATATATATATATATATATATATAACTGAATAATGGTAAAAATATACAACTGTAATATAAATGTCATGGATCAGCTGATGATCGAGCCTCATCTCCATGATGACTGTTGGTAGATGCTACTGGAGGCTCTGCATGCAAATCTGGCGTGGTGAGAGGCCGTGAACGATCATGAGATGTCGATGGTATGCTACACCACGCAGACTGTCCATCATGTGCTGCAGCTCGCTCGTAATGTGCAACAGTCCTCGTTAGTCGCGTAAACGCTGTCGTAACTCCTACGACATGCCACATCAGGCTATACATGTCATGCAGCATGCCTCTCCACATCTGTAAGAGCCTATCATTGGCCTCTATATCTGTGAAATCAATGGGGCAGATACCCGCCTCAACAAGCAATGCAATGATTTGGTCGCCCAACTCCATCCTGTATCTAGCATCGCTCATACGTCGACCGCGGGCCGGCGCACCAGCAGGATCAGCAGGTCTCTGATCATCTGCACCAACCTCCTGCGCCTGATCCTCGGCATCAAGATCATCAAGATCCACAAATGGATCAGGTGGTGGTGATGGCATCTCCTTGCCATCATAATAGCCAATGTATGCAAAATATATACAAGTACATAACAATAATTATACAATTTCATTACACAAATTAATAGAAACAAGTTAAAGAAAATGTTAGATTAAATTTAAATAAAACAATAATATTACCTCTATCATCTGGCGGCTCATCATCTGTGAACAAGATGTTGGCACACCCTCGCCAATCCAACCCCGCATAAGGACCGGGGACCATAATTAAGGGATGCTCATGAACACTTGCTAGCAACCCCAATGCATCATCTGATATCCTCGCTGGAAACAGAGTCTTCTCCCTCTTGGGCATCATCTGCCCCCACATATGCATACGTGCCTCAGTCATCGGCCTACGAGGCTGTCGAAGAAAAGAAGGTCTCGTCTCTGGAAACCTCTCAAAAAATAAACAAAAAAGCTCTGAAGCAAAAGGGAAGTTGACCCTCCCTTGTGCACAAGCACGACATCTATCTAATGTTGTACAGAACTGCCGTAAAAAGATGGCAAACCACCTGACAAGTTGTGGCTGCTATAGTAAATAATCAACATAATATAAAATCTGGCATCTAATGTGTTGCCCTTCACTGGTGCTGTACGAAATGGTCGAAATGATAAGTGAGAGACAGTGGACCTCCTCACCACCAAACGCACCAATACGTAAATATCCCCCAGAGACCTGAAAATCTGAAGGAGACAATATGTCTGCTCTAATGTATCTCTAGGAGTAAACTAACTGACTCCCTGCCACACAGCCAGCTGGAACCTCAAGGAACGAGGGAAAATCCACCCCTCTCCTCGAAAGCCCTGTAATAAAATAAACATCCTCCTTAGTGGGCATGTACCATTGGTCGATACCAACTCGGAAAGCTTGTCGTTGGGCATTCCACCTTCGGATAAGATGTCTCAAAAGACCACTATGGGACTTTAGGGAAGTAGCCTCCTCATACAACTTGAGGAGGCCTACCTACCTTAGGAGCCCCTATTTCGCTGTTCTAATGGGGTGAGGGTACGCATCTCTCTCCCTCTCTCTTGCCTCCCACAGGCGAACCATGTTATATTGTTCCACCTGTTGTTGTTGTTGTTGCTTCTCTTCTCTCCTTTCACGTCTCTGAATGATTAACATATTAAACACATTTTTTTAATTAAATGACACATGTATTTACAAATATACGTATATAAATATTTTTTGAAAAATAAATAAAACAAAATATGGTGCGCCAAAAACACAGTCACGCAATGGTCACGGTGCGTCCCTACACAGAGACGCACCATATACGATGCACATAATGATATAAAAATCACCGGGAGTGGTGCTCCAGAAAATATTTTTAGCGCACCATTCACTAAGTGTGGTGTCAGGAGGCCGATGCACTGACTTCACTATATGCCTCGGGGCTTATAGCTAAGTCAGCACACTGCCCTCCTGCCATCGTACATAGTCGTACGGTGCTGCCAGGTATCTAAGCACACCGCTCTTCGTCGTTAAATTTACAATTACACGGTGCGCCTTTGGAATCTGCCCCGGAACCGGTGTGGATACACTTAGCACCGGTTTACCAACCCGAACCGTTGACAATGTCGATTGGCAGTTCCAGTGCACCGAAAAACTTATGTGCACCAGGGCAGATAAGTTCGTCAATGCACTAGGTGGTCGCGATTCAACGTTGTCAATGGTGCGGCCTGGTAAATGACCGCACCGCACTTTTTAAAAATTTTAAAATTACACCATGCACCTCACAGTACTTCCCCAGAACCGGTGCGAACGCCTTCAGCACCGAGTGCAGTGCAGCCTGTAAATTTACAGGCAGCACCGTGAACCGTTGCGGCCTGTAAATTTACAGGCAGCACTGCAATCGGTGTGAGTTGAACGGCTCGAGCGCACCGTGTGACAATTTTATTTTTATTTTAATGGTTAATTTTAAGGTTTTTTCAAATTCTAATTCGCTAAAAGGTTTAAGTATGGAAAAACTAGAAAAATACCTATACATTTATCCGTCGAGGAGGCATATTGGCTGTACAATTTAAAAAAGAAAAATTGTCCACTATTTTTTTAAATTCAAGCTGGAGATTGGTGGCAATGTACAGCAGCAGTGTGTGAAATAAGTGCAATGGGAGCACGGATGTCAGTGTGGCTCAAGCAAGGATAACTTGCATTGGTTCTTGAGAGTTATGTAGCACTGATAAAAATGAAAAATGCGGTTTTTTGGCCGTAATTTTTTTTTTATTTAACCCTATTCTGGTGCGTGGGATTTTTACAACAGTACCAGTGCGTTTCCTTTATGCCACACTGGGCTCTTTCTGTTTCGCGTGCTTTTAGGAGGCACCGCGACAGCGTATTTTTAATGCACTGGTGCTCTACAGTAATATGATGCACCGGTAACAGTGTCTGGTGAACCAATCATTTCTGCGGTTTTCTGGCCATAAATTTTTTTATTTAACCCTATTCCAGTGCGCAGGATGTTTTCTGGAGTACCAGTGCATTGTACATATGTCGCACCAGGCTCTTTATGTTTTCGCGCGCTTTTAGGAGGCACCAGGGCGGAGTATTTTTAAAGCATCGGTGCTCTACATTATCATGATGCACCGATAATAATGACCAGTGAACCAATGATTTCTACGGGTTTTTGGCCATAATTTTTTTTTATTTAACCCTATTCCGGAGCGCGGAATTTATGGGGACCCTGGTGCGTTTCCATCATTCCACCCCGGGAAGTTTATGTTCCACTCGCTTTTATGATGCACTGGGCGGTGGCGATGTGACACACCGAGGTTGTACAATAACCTGATGCCCCGGTAACAGTGCCTGGTGAACCAATGATTTTTGCAGTTTTTTGGCCATAATTTTGTTTGCTTTAAACCCTTTTCCGGTGCGCGGCATTTACGGGGATCCCGGTGCGTTTCAGTCATTCAGCACTGTGTCGTTTATGTTCTGCGTGATTTTTATGAGGTACCGAGGCTAACGATATGACACGCACCGGTGCAGTTGCTGAATTAAAAGCACCAGGAGGGTGTGTACGGAGCGAACTATTTCCGGTGTGCCAATGTTTTATGCAGTTTTTTTGCCGTAATTTTTTTTATTTAACCATCCACTGGTGGGCGCGTTTTGTGGGCTCCACGGTGCGCTTCATTTATTCCACACCGGATGGTATCTGTGTGGTCGACATGTAAAGCACCGGTGCTCTACAAAAATAAAACGCACCGGGCCTGTGTGTACGAAGCGCACGGTGTCTGGTGCGCCAATTTTTGTAATGCACCGGTGCTTTGTCATAATGAACGCACCAGTGCGTTTTAGGTTGATAAGAGCACCAAATGAAATACATCTGCAAAAACCTCCACCCGCCAACCTCCTCTAGGATCCTCTTCTAGAAATTGACGTCTGGGGTATTTTTCTGTGGGGTTCCTCAAAAACATCCGCTAGAGGGTCTTTTCCTTGTAGTGGGTCTACATAGTTATTTTGCCTATCTTGTGTTGCTTTCAAATTCTTCTTTATTACCTGCATTTCATGTTCCATATCTACCAACATGTTTGGTACAACTAGCACCCTATTAACCGGATCACTCCAACTGATGGGAGTATTACAACTCAGCCCATAAAATGCCTCAAATGGACTCATCCTCAAGGATTCTTGATACCCATTGTTGTAAGCAAACTCTACCAGTGGAAGATAATCTTCCCACTTTCATTGTTGATGCATCACATACATCCTCAACATGTCCTCCATTATCCTATTGACCCTCTATGTCGCAAATTTCTTCAGGTCGCCAGGTCGCGGAGTCATGTTCCATGCCAAACACTCGACGATGCGACCCAGCGACCCAGCGATTGGGTCGCAGGTCACAAATTTTCCAAGGTCGCAGGTCGCATATTTGCTAAGGTCGCAGATTTCTTCAGGTTGCCAACTCGCGGAGTCGTGTTCCATGCCAAACGCTCGACGACGCTACCCAGTGACCCAGCGAATGGGTCGCAGGTCGCATATCTGCCAAGGTCGCAGATTGCAGATGGCCCAAGACTGGGTCGCAAGGAAGCCCAACGGTTAGGAAGATGAAAAGTCAAGGAAGCCTAAGGGGCAGGTTTTGTATTATAAATACTCCTTCGGGAGCTTGTAATGGGGTCTTTGGTTTGGGACTCAAGCTGAGTACACTGTATTATCTGGATTATACATTTAAGCATGAATACAAGCATTTTGAAAAATCCCTTTGTGGATCTGGTGTTGTCTTATGTATGAGCGCTATTGAGTATTATATTTTCAGTTTCTGAACATCTTTATATTAAGGGAACTGTATCTTTAATTCAGATCACATTGCATGACAGTTTGCTGAGTATGTTAATGGTGGTTGAGTTCATTTCACTTTCTTAACGAACGCTGATGGCTTTGTTTATTAGCATTTGTGTTACCATTTAAAAATTTTAGGAAGTGAATGGCGTTCTTTCCATGAGGAATTGTTTCCTTCGTGGTCTTAACAGTTTACAAGCGTGACCCTAATGAAGTGTTGTTAACAACACTTCCTTCGGTCTTCACGCTTTATTATTTCCTCTTGCTACTCATAGTGTCGTATGTACATTTAATGCATCAATCATATGTCTTGTATCAGTTGATTAGGTGTGTATCCATTGTTTTATAGAGTTTAAGCGAGACCCAAAGCAAAGGAGAAATCAGTGGTAGCCGGACCCACACCTCAGACGGGATCCCTAGTCCAAACGGTTCAAGGTCTAATTGGGACCTTTTACCGGGGAGATCCCCTGCTGTTGGCTGGACAGATTTTCCCGTCAACAGAATTGGCGCTAAAACGAGGGCCAGATGACAAGATGAGCCCTTAGAGCCTGTAGTTAATCTCATATCTGTAATGGCTCATTCCTAAATCATTCTCCCGAGATGTTTGTCAGAGTTTTATGAGCCTCGATACTTCATCCCCGATGAACTTATGTATCACTTGTCCCAATTAAAATTTGATGGTGAAAACGGAGTGTCCATAACCCAACACCTTTTAGATTTCTGTGACTTTGGTGAGTGCTACGAAATTGATAATGAAGGTTTGATTTGCTTGCTTTTCTTCCTCACTCTCGAAGGTCGCGCTAAGAAATGGTGCCGCACACTGCCAGAAGCTTCCATCCATTCACTTGAACAACTCGCCAGTGAATTACAACAAGCTTTTCACGAGTATGATTTTCAGAACATTTTAATAAAGTTAAATGACATCAGAATGCAACCTCAGGAATCTTTAGATGAGTTCTCTATCAGATTCGTTCATTATTGTTTTGAGTTCCCTGAAAAGGATGTCAATTGGAAGTTGTTAAGTGAACAGTTCAGCTATGCGATTTTCGTTTCCCTTGAACAATTTCAGTTAGCAACCCAGCCTGAGCCTAGTGTTCCCTATGATGACCCGCAAGTCAACGGTTGTTCAGACTTTGACTCTTTCACGCACCATGTCGAATCAGAGTTTGAAAACAACAGTGGCTCACTACCTCTCCCGATTCATGAAACCTACCTCGAGCCCACTCGGTGTCTCCCAGGACACAAACCTAAATCTGATTCGCATATTGACTATGAATCGACTCCTATCCCCGCATAAATTTGATTCCCTTACAAGGCCTGCCAGATCATTGTTTTCTCTAAATGACACGGATGCACGTATTGAAAAGCCTTGTATGGTTAACGCCCCTACGACTCAATCTGTTCGTTCATTATTCCCCAATTTATTTCACGATCTCGCCACACCAATAATTTCTTCGAGACATTCAAAATTTCCTTATGCTGGTATTGGCGACAATCATAAACATGCAGATGGTGTTTCGCAATCACAATAGAAAATCGATGAATATTTTAGATCTGATCTGTCTCACTCGGAATCTTTAGACAACCATAGGAGTGATTTCCTATCTGGGCAACTTCGAGATGTCCTCTTTATTGATCCATCCCAGTCGGTAACTCCCAGGGAGCCCAACATGCCAAGTACCCAGCTTAATCAAATCAATGGTTATAGCGACCCCTGCTTATCTGAAAACATACTCAAGCATACCGCTGAGGACTATCACTCGCATCTCTTTGTCGACCATATGAAGACACCAGAATTCGATGATTCTCTTTGGGAAGATTCAAGTACCCATCAGAAAATCGAAGCGCCTCAGCTTCAGCCGACCATTTCTCAAATGACGATCCCCAAGTATTATGCCCCTCCCAGCATAACTGCATCGAATTCACCTCACCCTGGAAAATCTAGAGAATCTGATACTTTGGATTATCAATCTGTTAGTGCGCCAACATTTGACCGAATTGATACAAAGCCCACTGAAATTTTGCAACTCACCACAATCCATGATCACATCAAGTCGCTTGTTGATCTCGCCCAATTTTCAGAATTGGGAAACCTCCCGCACGAAGGTATGGAGTTTGTTCAAGACGGTGAGGAATTGCAGCCTCCACCAAAAGTGGATTCAAATCCTCGTATCCTTGATAGCTTCCAAGAATAACTCCAAACTAGGGTTTTCAAAATTAGGGTTTCTACTCTCGGATTCGCAAGTATCTATAATTCACCTAGCACATGCTTGTTTTTTCCATTCCATAAAAATGATGACCCTCACTACCATAATGAGCATGTTGGTTCGTTCGACCAACCCTATCCGGTGAATGTGCTTGCAAACAGGAATTGGCTCACTCATCACCCCTCAGATCCAGGATCGTGCATGAATGGATTTGTGTCATTTATCAATAATGTTGAGTTTCAAGAACATATTGTTGTGTATCAAGTTGAGAGTGTGATTCAGCTTGCACAATCTATTCTGGCATGTTCTTTGGTAAGTACCCATCATATCCTTGCCGGTGCACATGCTCTTCAGGTAAGTCTTGTTGTTGGTGCATGATTTTTTATGCTTGCTCTGATCGCGAACATTGTCATCCTTGTAGGTCAGGAACTAATGCGATGGCTGCACTGGAAAGCTGATTTCACATAACTCGAACGCATCATTGGTTAAGCTAGGTTTTAGGTGTAGGCTAGCTAGGACCTATTAATAAAATTTGTTAGTTCAAAGTCTTTAATTATATTTACTTGCCAAATTTTTAAGTTACAATTTAAAAGTGTGTTTGTTGTTTTGTTTACGATTAATATATTAGGCATCATCATGTTACAAGTATTTTCCACTCATTTATTTTTTTTTAGTTCATGGTTGCTACATAAATAATCACTGCTTGTATTGCACCTACAACTGGTTGATCGTTCTCGCACATGGCATTCCATTGCATCTCGAGCCTCACCTATCACATTGCGTCGTACACTGTCTTCCTCACGTCATTTCCGCCGATTGTCGATATAGCTTTGAAAATATTCCACATATCGCCTATCATCGCATGAGCCCTCATTGAAACCCTACCACCTTGCAGACTTGTTCTCCTCCAATGGTTGAAACAGTAACCCCATTGTTTGTGTGAGGTTGCGGTGGCTATTTCAAGAGGCAGCTTTCTCTCAGGACAAGTCATCGAAGTCGCATTCTCAAAAAGATCCCTATGAGTCTAAATTTATTAGCCGGGGAGATGCGAGCCAATTGCTTGTGGGAGACCTAATGAGTTGGAATGGCCTCTACCCGTAACCTAAGCCTTGTACCTGGCATAGTCTTACACACCTTGATGATCTGTTTTGCACGCTTCGCCTATTGTGGTGAATGAGATGTGAAGGTTTGGCACAAGGGCAAACCCAAATTAGGATATCTTTCAGTTTCTATAAAACAAGAAACAACCTCTCTTGCTCGTAAAATAAGTCAGGATCCCTCATCCTCCCATGAAAAATAAGTGCCACGAGCATATGAAAATAAGTGTTGCAAGCACATGAAACAAATAAGGGTAAAGGATCGAGAAAGGCTTCCTGCGCTCGCTGGCAGCGGAGCAACGTTTGCGATTTCTTGAAGTGACTCCGCTAGGGTACTGTCTAGGCCTGTTGGCAGCGGAGCAACATCGGAAACTTACTTTAAAAAATTATGAGAATAATAAACCCACTGCCTTTCTCTTCACATCATCAACAAACTATTGGCATCTGTGAGCTCTCTATTGATGTGTTGTGATTATCGAGACCTAGCTGAGGCACAAGGACTGGGCATATCTGTAAAGGCCAAAGTAATTCAAAGGGGCCCCGTAGAACTTGTTCAATATTCCCTTGCATCACTATCTTGGCTCAGACTATTGTTGTGATATTGACAGAGATGTTGGATTCTACCAGTGGTTCGCCATTTGTTGTAGCCGCTACAACACCACCCAAAATTTTGGGTATATTTAAAATTTCGGGTCCCCCTCTGCTCGCTTAGTCGTTAATATCTTTCACTGAACCCGCAGTCAATGACATCCTAGCGACCTATCTCAAACCCTTCATGAGTTTTCTCACCATCATGATCAGATGTTGTTGCTGCAATCATGCCATATGCGAAGGATCGCCATGCATACATTCGAATGGAAACTTGTGTGTATTTACATTAAGAGCGCTTGCATCATGGATTTTCCAGGCACTTTGTTTTAGCACTTCGCCGAGCTCATAGTCTAATATTTATTATTTGGGGGGCACCGTTCTCTAAAAAGTAACTATAAACTAATTAGTGCTATAATGTTACGTGCAGGCAATCCCACAGATGATATACCAAAGGATATCACCATCGCGTTAGGAGGAAGAGATTGGAACCCAACTAACAAGAGCACAATGGTTAGGGAGTTTTCAATCACGAGGAAGAAGACTCTCTTACAAGAATACAAACAAAGTGGCAAAGCTGATGTTTTCTTGGACATGCGGTCTGGGAAAAATGATGACGCTCTTAAAGATGCAGATAAGGCTATCATTAGATTCCAGCGTGAGCAAAAATCACGAATTCTTAAGAAGGAAAATACACTTTATCAGTTGGAAGAAGATGACATGCTTACTCATCATGGTGTTGCTCTATCAGCTCTTGATGACGTTGAGGATGAGAGTGTTTAAGGATGAAATGATGAAGAAATAATTACCAGGAAGCTGCATTTTGGTGGAGGCGTTGATCAAGAAACAATCCCAAATGCTGCTATGTTAGAAGGAGACAAAATAAGCATTGGAAAGGTCATCACTGTCAATTTGGTGATTAAGTATGGACTTACATCGACAAAGTGGGAGTGATCTAGGAGTATGATCCAGTTTCTCTAAGTTTACAGGCCTCAATTGTTTTCAGGAATAACGATGAACTATAGAGTTCGTCGCTTTAAATCCAACACTTCTTTCAGTTTCATCATCACCCATCAAAGTAAGGTTGTTAGGTTTTATGGTTCAGGTAATGGGTGCATTGGCAAGTTTTGGCACAATTTCAAAAAAATCTAAACGCACCTTTGGAAAGCAATCTTGGTCGAACCTAAGCGACACGGTGGGTGCAAGTCAACGGCCTAAGGCCATGGTTTTAAATATCATATAATTAAAACAAGGCGCCAACCATATGGTTTTAAATCCATATAAGAGGGTGGATCAGAACTATACAAATGAGCGCAAAGGTTTCGATGGCGAGTTTTCAACCTATGATAAAAGTTTTGGAGCAGATATATATATATATATATATATATATATATATATATATACATGGCGGTCAACTTTTCAACTTATGGTGAACGTTGGGGCGGAAATAATATAACAGTCAAAGTTATGTTTAAAACATGGAGTGGGATATTATGACAAACCCATAGTAACATGTTGTAATGACTATGGTGCGTTACGAATGGGCGCAAGGGTTCGATGGCGGTTTTCGACTTACGGCAAATGTTTGGAGCAATATACATATATAGTGGTCAACATTACGTTGGAAACATGGTGCAGAAATGCATGGACACGTTGCATGGAACCAAACGTTCAATGGCAGGGTTTCAACTTACGGTAAACATTCGGAATAGACATATGTACGCAGCAGTCAAAAGTTGTGTTCAAATTTTTGGAGCGTATGTTTAATGGTCAGAAGGTATGTTTGAACATGGCAGCGAATTTTATAACAGCTATGGTTCGATATATGATAATCTACAACCATGTTTCAAGCGGTGCAAGAACCATATGGTTTTCCAACCATATAATATTGGAGGAGTGATATCATATAAACAGAACTATATGAGAAAAACATTACAAATGAGTGCAAAGGTTTCGATGGCGAGTTTTCGACTTATGTTAAAACCTGTGGAGAGAACATATATGTGTGATGGTCAAAATTTACGTTCAACACATGGTCATGACAAACCTAGAGTGGCAGCGAAAATATTATGATAACTACGGTGCGATAATAGTCAAAAGTCGTCCAAAGTTGTGAATAGAAGGTTTAACGAAGATATTGGTAATATTTGCAATTCCAGCATTTTAACTTGGTCTACTCTTTATTTAAGGCTGAGGTGGAGCGGGTTCAACGTTCTTGTCAGCACCAATTACAGTCATCACCAGCTGTTTACTGTTCTTCACTCGCTTTCTATCATGGGAGGCATACGTGCCTTTTCTATTCTCGATCAAAGCTGCACATGGAGGGTGGTTTCCTCTTGTTGCCTCCAATACACTTACCATTATAATGATGACTTAAACCATGGGAAGTGCAGTTGCAGCGCACATGAGGCAGTCCACGACATGATTTTTGGCTCTCCGCCACGTGTCAAAGGATGTGTTGATCCAGTTTGAAACAACACCAGCGTTTTCCACCTTGTTGATGAAGAAAGTTTCCCATGCAAAGCGCTGCATTCAGCTCCTCCCAGGAATGCTTTAATAATATGTAGTAACTTCCCATATCTCAGTGTTTCAGTGGAGGCGACAATGTTTGATATTATCCAGCATGGATTTAACTGTGACAGCGTGAAAAGTGGCATGCAATTCCATCCTGAATGCATGCGTGTGGATTTAGCTGGGATAGCGTGGAAAAATGGAAACATAATCCCGTCTAGAATGCATGCACACGGATTCAGCTGTATCGGCTTTGTCTTTGCTGTAGGATAACAGATCCTCCAGGAAAAATCAAAACGCTCAATCGAACCAACGCAGTAACATCTATGGAGCGTTATTTCCAGAGCGACAAATCCCTCAATACAGTAGATGAGAAATGTTCTATTACAAGATAAAAGTTCCACCTTGAAAATTAAATCGAAGATGTTGATTCGAGGAGGCTTAGCGTGTGATGTTAAATCATTATATCAGGAAAAGCCGCAAGTTAAAACAAATTTTGTTGACAGGTCCAAAACATGTTTCATGTCTGTGCTTCCAAAGAGGGCATGAATCAGCTAACTCAAATGTCCATGCGTATCCAGCAGATCGACGTTATTAGATTTTCTTTGGAAGATTGGTTTTTTTAACATCGTGTGTATATAGCGTGGCAATGGTGTTTGTCTGCGTACAACCCGACTTGCCACCACGGAGACAGAAACTGTTCGTTATTAATTTTGATGCATGGTTAAAATTATTGATCCATCGATGAATCATTGTTAGAAGGGCAAGGGATTTGTCGAAGCGCGCTTCTTCCTACAACTACAACCAGATCGCACGATCGAGCAACTCCTCCATACGTAAAAGCCATTCCATTCGTTGAATGAAAGCAATATTCAATGCAGGATAAGACATTGTGCCTAAGCTGAATGATGATTGCACGATGAAGACAGCCATGCTTTGAGGTCTCAATTCAACCCAGGTCGCTGGGTCACAAACCTGTGAGGCTAGTGCAGATTGCGACTTGGTGATATTTGCGACCCTTTTGAGATTGCGACCCATGTAGAGATCAAGTCGCGCGACCCCTCCAGGTCACTGAGTCGCGATGCACGCTGCTGGACGGAAAATGTGACCATGCGACTGTGCGACCACTCCAAGGTCGCAAGGTCGCAGAATGATATGTCCACTAGAGGCTGCGACCTATGAAAGCTCTGACCATATGACCTCGCTTCAGAATGTCCTCTTTTCTCAAAGCATATATCGCCTATAGAACAGGACTATACAAGGGTCCAAGCTAATAATTAAAATCCCTTGATGTTATTTGTCAATATGCTCCTTATGCATCTGCGTTTTCTTTTATTGTACCTTTATTTTTTCTTCAACATGCATAAACATATTTATGTGGGTGAGGCTAATGGCTAATCTAATATGCTTACAAGCAAGTAACATGAGAAAATTATGATGACGACCCAAACAAGGAAGTTTGTCGCTTACCCAGGAAATGTTGGTTCATGTGGCGGGAGCTAAGACTATCTCAACAGGAGAAAGGTAAAAGGGTGAAAACCCCAGGTCGCAAATTTCTTCAGGTCGCCAGGTCGCGAAGTCATGTTCCATGCCAAACACTTGACAACGTGACCCAACGACCCAGCGACTGGGTCGCAGGTCGCAAATTTGCCAAGGTCGCAGGTCGCATATTTGCTGAGGTCGCAGATTTCTTCAGGTCGCCAGGTCACGGAGTCGTGTTCCATGCCAAACGCTCGACGACGCGACCCAGCAACCCAGTGATTGGGTCACAGGTCGCATATCTGCCGAGGTCGCAGATTGCAGATGGCCCAAGACTGGGTCACAAGGAAACCCAACGGTCAGGAAGATGAAAAGTCAAGGAAGCCCAAGGGGCAGGTTTTGTATTATAAATACTCCTTCGGGAGCATGTAATGCGGTATTTGGTTTGGGACTCAAGCTGAGTACATTGTATTATCTGGATTATACATTTAAGCATGAATACAAGCATTTTGAAAAATCCCTTTGTGGATCTGGTGTTGTCTTATGTATGAGCGCTATTGAGTATTATATTTTCAGTTTCTGAACATCTTTAGATTAAGGGAACTGTATCTTTAATTCAGATCACAGTTGCATAACAGTTTGCTGAGTATGTTAATGGTGGTTGAGTTTATTTCACTTTCTTAGCGAATGTTGATGACTTTGTTTATCTGCATTTGTGTTACCATTTAAACTTTTAGGAAGTGAATGGCGTTCTTTCCATGAGGAATTGTTTCCTTCGTGGTCTTAACAGTTTACAAGCGTGACCCTAATGAAGTGTTGTTAACAACACTTCCTTCGGTCTTCACGCTTTATTATTTCCTCTTGCTACTCATAGTGTCATATGTACATTTAATGCATCAATCATATGTCTTGTATCAGTTGATTAGGTGTGTATCCACTGTTTTATAGAGTTTAAGCGAGACCCAAAGCAAAGGAGAAATCAGTGGTAGCCGGACCCACACCCCGGATGGGATCCCTAGTCCAAATGGTTCAAGGTCTAATTGGGACCTTTTACCGGGGAGATCCCCTGTTGTTGACCGGACAGATTTTCCCGTCAACAGAATTAGCGCTAAAAGGAGGGCCATATGACAAGCTGAGCCCTTAGAGCCTGCATTTAATCTCATATCTGTAATGGCTCGTTCCCAAATCATTCTCCTGAGATGTTTGTCGGGGTTTTATGAGCCTCGATACTTCATCCCCGATGAACTTATGTATCACTTGTCCCAATTAAAATTTGATGGTGAAAACGGAGTGTTCGTAACCCAACACCTTTTAGATTTCTGTGACTTTGGTGAGTCCTACGAAATTGAAAATGAAGGTTTGATTTGCTTACTTTTCTTCCTCACTCTCGAAGGTCGCGCTAAGCAATGGTGCTGCACACTGCCGGAAGCTTCCATCCATTCACTTGAACAACTCGCCAGTGAATTACAACAAGCTTTTCACAGGTATGATTTTAAGAATGTTTTAATAAAGTTAAATGACATCAGAATGGAACCTCGGGAATCTTTAGATGAGTTCTCTATCAGATTCGTTCATTATTGTTTTGAGTTCCCTGAAAAGGATGTCGATTGGAAGTTGTTAAGTGAACAGTTCAGCTATGCGATTCTCATTTCCCTTGAACAATTTCAGTTAGCAACCCAGCCTGAGCCTAGTGTTCCCTATGATGACCCGCAAGTAAACGGTTGTTCAAACTTTGAATCTTTCACGCACCATGTCAAATCAGAGTTTGAAAACCATAATGGCTCACTACCTCTCCCGTTTCATGAAACCTACCTCGAGCCCACTCGGTGTCTCCCTGGACACAAACCTAAATCTGATTTTCATACTGACTATGAATTGACTCCTACACCGCATAAATTTGATTCCCTTACAAGGCCTGCCAGATCATTTTTTTCTCTAAATGACACGGATGCACGTATTGAAAAGCCTTGCATCGTTAACGCCCCTGCGACTCAATCTGTTCGTTCATTATTCCCAAATTTATTTCACGATCCCGCCACACCAGTAATTTCTTCGAGACATTCAAAATTTCCTTATACTAGTATTGGCGACAATCATAAACACGCAGATGGTGTTTCGCAATCACAGTTCCAAATCGATGAATCTTTTAGATCTGATCTGTCTCACTCGAAATCTTTAGACAACCATAGAAGCGATTTCCTATCTGGGCAACTTCGAGATGCCCTTTTTATTGATCCATCCCAGTAGGTAACTCCAAGGGAGCCCAACATGCCAGGTACCCAGCTTAATCAAATCAATGGCTACAGCGACCCCTGCTTATCTGAAAACATACTCAAGCATACTGCTGAGGACCATCACTCGCATCTCTTTGTCGAACATATGAAGACACCAGAATTTGATGATTCGCTTTGGGAAGATTCAAGTACCCATCAGAAAATCGAAGCGCCTCAGCTTCTACCGATAGTTTCTCAAATGACGATCCCCAAGTACTATGCCCCTCCCAGCATAACTGCATCGAATTCACCTCACCCTGGAAAATCTAGAGAATCTGATACTTTGGATTATCAATCTGTCAGTGCGCCAACATTTGACTGAATTGATACAAAGTCCACTGACATTTTTCAACTCACCACAATCCATGATCACATCCAGTCGCTTGTTGATCTCGCCTAATTGTCAGAATTGGGAAACCTCCCGCTCGAAGGTCTGGAGTTTGTTCAAGACGGTGAGGAATTGCAGCCTCCACCGAAAGTGGATTTATATCCTCGTATCCTTGACAACTTCCAGGAACAACTCCAAACTAGGGTTTTCAAAATTAGGGTTTCTGCTCTCGGATTCGCAAGTATCTATAATTCGCCTGGCACATGCTTATTGTTTCCATTCCATAAAAATGATGACCCTCACTACCATAACGAGCATGTTGGTTCGTTCGACCAACCCTATCCGGTGAATGTGCTTGCAAATAGTAATTGGCTCACTCATCACCCCTCATATCCAAGATCGTGCATGAATGGATTTGTGTCATTTATCAATAATGTTGAGTTTCAAGAACATATTGTTGTGTATCAGGTTGAGAGTGGGATTCAGCTTGCACAATATATTCTGGCATGTTCTTTGGTAAGTACCCATCATCTCCTTGCTGGTGCACATGCTCTTCAAGTAAGTCTTGCTGTTGGTACACAATTTTGTATGTTGGCTCTGATCGCAAACATTGTCATCCTTGCAGGTCAGGAACTAATGCGGTGGATGCACTGGAAAGATGATTTCACATAACCCGACCGCATCATTGGTTAAGCTAGGGTTTCAGGTGTAGGCTAGCTAGGACCTGTTAATAAAATTTGTTAGTTCAAAGTCTTTAATTAGATTTACTTGCCAAATTTTTACGTTACAATTTAAAAGTGTGTTTGCTATTTTGTTTACGATTAATATCTTAGGCATCATCATGTTACAAGTATTTTCCACTCATGTATTTTGTTTAAGTTGCTGATTGCTGCATAAATAATCACTTCTTGTATTGCACCTACAATTGGTTGATCGTTCTCGCACATGGTGTTCACATTGCGTCGTACACTGTCTTCCTCACGTAATTTCCGCCGATTGTCGATATAGCTTTGAAAATATTCCACATACCGCCTATCATCGCATGAGCCCTCATTGAAACCCTACCACCTTGTGGACTTGTTCTGCCCCAATGGTTGAAACAGTAACCCCATTGTTTGTGTGAGGTTGCGATGGCTATTTCAAGAGCCAGCTTTCTCTCAGGACAGGTCATCGAAGTCGCATTCTCAAAAATATGCTTATGAATCTAAATTTATTAGTCGGGGAGATGCGAGCCAGTTGCTTGTGGGAGACCTAATGAGTTGGAATGGCCTATACCCATAACCTAAGCCTTGTACCTGTCATAGTCTTGCACACCTTGATGATCTGTTTTTCACTCTTCGCCTATTGTGGTGAATGAGATGTGAAGGTTTGGCACAAGGGCAAACCCAAATCAGGATATCTTTAAGTTTCTGTAAAACAAGAAACAACCTCTCTTGCTCATAAAATAAGTCGAGATCCCTCATCCACCCATGAAAAATAAGTGCCACGAGCATATGAAAATAAGTGTTGCAAGCACATGAAACAAATAAGGGTAAAGGATCGAGAAAGGCTTCTTGCGCAGAGAGGTAATGCAACGACTCCGCCGGGGTACTGACCAGGCTCACTGGAAGCGGAGCAACGTTTTCGATTTCTTGAAGTGACTCCGCCGGGGTACCGTCCAGGCCTGCTGGCGAAGGAGCAACACCGGAAACTTACTTTAAAAAATCTTTAGAATAATAAACCCACTGCCTTGCTCTTCATATCATCAATAAACTATTGGCGTCTGTGAGCTCTCTATTGATGTGTTCTGATTATCGAGACCTAGCTGAGGCACAACGACTGGGCATACCTGTAAAGGCCAAAGTAATTCAAAGGGGCCCCGCAGAACTTGTTCAATATTCCCTTGCATCACTATCTTGGCTCAGACTATTGTTGTGATATTGACAGAGATGTTGGATTCTACCAGTGGTTCGCCATTTGTTGTAGCCGCTACAACACCACCCAAAATTTTGGGTATATTTAAAATTTCGGGTCCCCCTCTGCTCGCTTAGTCGTTAAGATCTTTCATCGAACCCGTAGTCAGTGACATCCTAGCGACCTATCTCAAACCCCTCATGAGTTTTCTCACCATCATGATCAGATGTTGTTGCTGCAATCATGCCATATGCGAAGGATCGCCATGCATACATTCGAATGGAAACTTGTGTGTATTTACATTAAGAGCGCTTGCATCATGGATTGTCCAGGCACTTTGTTTTAGCACTTCGCCGAGCTCATAGTCTAATATTTATTATTTGGGGGGCACCATTCTCTAAAAGGTAACTGTAAACTAATTAGTGCTATAATGTTACGTGCAGGCGATCCCACAGACGATATACCAAAGGATATCACCATCGCATTAGGAGGAAAATATTGGAACCCAACTAACAAGAGCACAATGGTTAGGGAGTTGTCAATCACGAGGAAAAAGACTTTCTTACAAGAATACAAATAAAGTGGCAAAGCTGATGTTTTCTTGGACATGCGGTCTGGGGAAAATGATGACGCTCTTAAAGATGCAGATAAGGCTATCATTAGATTCCAGCGTGAGCGATAGTCACGAATGCTTAAGAAGGAAAATACACTTTATCAGTTGGAAGAATATGACATGCTTACTCATCATGGTGTTGCTCTATCAGCTCTTGACGACCTTGAGGATGAGAGTATTTAAGGATGAAATGATGAAGACATAATTACCAGGAAGCTACATTTTGGTGGAGGTGCTGATCAAGAAACAATCCCAAATGCTGCTATGTTATAAGGAGACAAAACAAGCATTGGAAAGGTCATCACTGTCAATTTGGTGATTAATTATGGACTTACATCAACAAAGTGGGAGTGATCTAGGACTATGATCCAGTTTCTCCAAGTTTACAGGCCTCAATTGTTTTCGGGAATAATGATGAACTATAAAGTTCGTCGCTTTAAATCCAACACTTCTTTCAGTTTCATCATCACCCATCAAAGTACGGTTGTTAGGTTTGATGGTTCAGGTAATGGGTGCATTGGCAAGTTTTGGCACAATTTCAAAAAAATCTAAACGCACCTTTGGAAAGCAATCTTGGTCGAACCTAAGCGACACGGTGGGTGCAAGTCAACGGACTAAGGCTATGGTTTTAAATATCATATAATTAAACCAAGGCGCCAACCATATGGTTTTAAAGCCATATAAGAGGGTGGATCAGAACTATACAAATGAGCGCAAAGGTTTCGATGGCGAGTTTTCAACCTATGATAAAAGTTTTGGAGCAGATATATATATATATATATATATATATATATATATATATATATATATATATATATATATATATATATATATATATATATATATATATATATATATATATATATATATATATATATATATATATATATATATATATATATATATATATGGTGGTCCAAATCATGTTTACATGGCTTAAATAATCGTCCTTTGTGTTAGACGTTACAGTCCAAAGTAGTGTTTGCGTTATAAAGATTAACGTTCAAATATATTACATTGCATGGGACCCAAATATAAATGTGTGTATATATATATATATATATATATATATATATATATATATATATATATATATATATATATATATATATATATATATATATATGGTGGTCAACTTTTCAACTTACGGTGAACGTTGGAGCAGAAATAATATAACGGTCAAAGTTATGTTTAAAACATGGAGCAAGATATTATGACAAACCCATAGTAACATGTTGTAATGACTATGGTGCGTTACGAATGGGCGCAAAGGTTTGATGGTGGTTTTCGACTTACGACAAATTTTTGGAGCAATATACATATATAGCGGTCAACTTTACGTTGGAAACATGGCATAGAAATGCATGGACACATTGCATGGAACCAAACGTTCGATGGCAGGGTTTCAACTTACGGTAAACGTTTGGAATAGACATATGTACGTAGCAGTCAAAAGTTGTGTTCAAACGTTTGGAGCGTATGTTTAATGGTCAAAAGGTATGTTTGAACATGGCAACGAATGTTATAACAACTATGGTTCGATATATGATAATCTACAACCATGTTTCAAGCGATGCAAGAACCATATGGTTTTCCAACCATATAAGATTGGAGGAGCAATATCATCTAAACAGAACTATATGAAAAAAACATTACAAATGAGCGCAAAGTTTTCGATGGCGAGTTTTCGACCTATGTTAAAACCTGTGGAACGGACATATATGTGTGATGGTCAAAATTTATGTTCAACACATGGTCATGACAAACCTAGAGTGGCAGCCAAAATATTATGATAACTCCGTTGCGATAATAGTCAAAAGTCATCCAAAGTCGTGAATAGAAGGTTTAATGAAGATATTGGTAATATTTGCAACTCCGGCATTTTAACTTGGTCTCCTCTTTATTTAAGGCTGAGGTGGAGCGGGTTCAACATTCTTGTCAGCACCAATTACGGTCATCACCAGCTGTTTATTGTTCTTCACTCGCTTTCTATCATGGGAGGCATACATGCCTTTTCTATTCTCGATCAAAGACGTGCATGGAGGGTGGTTTCCTCTTGTTGCCTCCAATACACTTACCATTATAATGATGACATAAACCATGGGAAGCGCAGTTGCAGCGCGCATGAGGCAGTCCACGACATGATTTTTGGCTCTCCACCACGTGTCAAAGGATGTGTTGATCCAGTTTGAAACAACACCAGCGTTTTCCACCTCGTTGATGAAGAAAGTTTCCCATGCAAAGCGCTGCGTTCAGCTCCTCCCAGGAATGCGTTAATAATATGTAGTAACCGCCCATATCTCAGTGTTTCAGTGGAGGCGACAGTGTTTGATATTATCCAGCGTGGATTTAGCTGTGACAGCGTGAAAAGTGGCATGGAATTCCATCCTGAATGCATGCGCGTGGATTTAGCTGGGATAGCGTGGAAAAATGTCAACATAATCCTGTCCATAATGCATGCACACGGATTCAGCTGTATCGGCTTTGTCTTTGCTGTAGGATAACAGATCCGCCAGGAAAAAGCGAAACGCTCAATCGAACCAACGTAGTAACATCTATGGAGCGTTATTTCCAGAGCGACAAATCCCTCAATACAGTAGATGAGAAATTTTCTATTACAAGATAAAAGTTCCACCTTGAAAATTAAATCGAAGATGTTGATTCGAGGAGGCTTAGCGTGTGATGTTAAATCATTATATCAAGAAAAGCCGCAAGTTAAAACAAATTTTGTTGACAGGTCCGAAACATGTTTCATGTCCGTGCTTCCAAAGAGGGCGTGAATCAGCTAACTAAAATGTCAATGCGTATCCAGCAGATCGACGTTTTTAGATTTTCTTTGTAAGATTTGTTTTGTTAACATCATGTGTATATAGCGTGGCAATGGTGTTTGTCTGCGTACAACCTGACTTGCCACCGCAGAGACAAAAAATGTTCGCTATTAATTTTGATGCATGGTTAAAATTATTGATCCATCGATGAATCACTTTTAGAAGGGAAAGGGATTTGTCGGAGCATGCTCCTTCCTGCAACTACAACCAGATCGCGTGATCGAGCAACTCCTCCATACGTAAAAGCCACTCAATTCATTGAATGAAAGAAAGATTCAATGCAGGAGAAGACATTGCGCCTAAGCTGAATGATGATTGCACGATGAAGATAGCCAAGCTTTGAGGTCGCAGTTCAACCCGGGTCGCTGGGTCGCAAACCTGGGAGGCTAGTGCAGATTGTGACTTGGTGATATTTGCGACCGTTTTGAGATTGCGACCCACGTAGAGATCAAGTCGCGCGACCCCTCCAGGTTGCTGAGTCGTGATGCACGTTGTTGGATGGAAAATGCGACCATGCGACCCCGCTTCGGAATGGCCTCTTTTCTCAAAGCCTATATCGCCTACAGAATAGGACTATACAGGGGTCCAAGCTAATCATTGATATCCCTTGATTTTATTTGTCAATATGCTCCTTATGCATCTGCGTTTTCTTTTATTGTATCTTTATTTTTTCTTCAACATGCATAAACATATTTATGTGGGTGAGGCTAATGGCTAATCTAATATGCTTACATGCAGGTAACATGAGGAAATTATGATGACGACCCAGACAAGGAAGTTTTTCGCTTACCCAGAAAATGCTGGTTCATGTGGCGAGAGCTAAGACTATCTCAACAGGAGAAAGGTAGAAGGGTGAAAACCCCAGGTCGCAAATTTCTTCAGGTTGCCAGGTCGCGGAGTCATGTTCCATGCCAAACACTCGACGACGCGACCCAGCCACTGGGTCGCAGGTCGCAAATTTTCCAAGGTTGCAGGTCGTATATTTGCTGAGGTCACAGATTTCTTTAGGTCGCTAGGTCGCGGAGTCAAGTTCCATGCCAAACGCTCAACGACGCGACCCAGCGACTGGGTCGCAGGTCGCATATCTGCCGAGGTCGTAGATTTCAGATGGCCCAAGAGTGGGTCACAAGGAAACCCAATGGTCAGGAACATGAAAAGTCAAGGAAGCCCAAGGGGCATGTTTTGTATTATAAATACTCCTTCGGGAGCTTATAATGGGGTCTTTGGTTTGGGACTCAAGCTGAGTACACTGTATTATCTGGATTATACATTTAAGCATGAATACAAGCATTTTGAAAAATCCCTTTGTGGATCTGGTGTTGTCTTATGTATGAGCATTATTGAGTATTATATTTTCAGTTTCTGAACATCTTTATATTAAGGGAACTGTATCTTTAATTCAGATCACATTGCATGACAGTTTGTTGAGTATGTTAATGGTGGTTGAGTTCATTTCACTTTCTTAACGAACGCTGATGGCTTTGTTTATTAGCATTTGTGCTACCATTTAAAACTTTTAGGAAGTGAATGGCGTTCTTGCCATGAGGAATTTTTTCCTTCGTGGTCAGAACAGTTTACAAGTGTGACCCTAATGAAGTGTTGTTAACAACACTTCCTTCGGTCTTCACGCTTTATTATTTCCTCTTGCTACTCATAGTGTCATATGTACATTTAATGCATCAATCATATGTCTTGTATTAGTTTATTAGGTGTGTATCCACTGTTTTATAGAGTTTAAGTGAGACCCAAAGCAAAGGAGAAATCAGTGGTATCCGGACCCACACCCCGGACGGGATCCCTAGTCCAAACGGTTCAAGGTCTAATTGGGACCTTTTACCAGGGAGATCCCCTGCTGTAGGCCGGACAGATTTTCCCATCAACACGAAGATATAGCCAGTCCATACCCAATAGCATACTATATGATCCCAATGGAAATATGTTCAAGTGCACTATTATGGAAATGCCATTCAAATCAAATTCACAAGATCTTGCCCAATGATGAACTCTTTTCTTTGTACATGTACCCAACTACACTAACCAAGACTCTGCATGCACTTCTTTATACAAACCACACTTATCCATCGAGTCATCGCTAACATAACTATAATTAGATCCAGGTTCAATCAAAATATAAACAAGTTGATCAGAAAGCTTACCGTCCCTCTCGATAATATATGTCTGGTGATTTTCCTTCCTGTTATCTAGCGCTGCATAGATCCTGGGAATACTATGTCCAACAACATATCCCACTCTCTACACCTCCTGCGCACTGTAGTTCTATGGTATACCACCCTGATGTTGTGGAAAATCTCTCCTGTGATGATCTTTACCACAAGTCCAACACTATATATGCTTCCAATCTTCATCCTTATTCTTCTCCTCAGATCGAAATCCCTGTCCTCTGCCAGATGCATTGAAATTCTTAGGTGGTGCAACATTCTCTTTGTTACTTGTATCTTAAGGTATTTCTCATTTCTTGTCCCATTTTCCTTTATTCCCATCATTAACTTTCTATTTTGGATTTGCCTTATATCTACGATTTGATTTCTCATAACAATGCTTTAGTTTCCGGATAGCCTCCTCCAATGATCTGGGCTCATCAAACTCAATTATGTATTTGTATGCTAACAGAAACCCACTGATGAATCTTTTAATCGTGTCCTTCTCCTCCTTAAGGTAAGGAACATATCTCAACAACTCCAAAAACCTACTACTATACACATCATCTGTCATGGAACCCATATTTAGCTCATAAAACTATTTTTCCCTGTCATCGTAGTATCTCTTGATAGATACTTCTTCCGGAATAACCTCTCGAACTCACTCCAAGTCAGTTCCTCCTCATAAATATCTTTAACCTTCTTCACATATTTCCACCAAATATTTTCTTTACCTGTGAGATTGAATGTAGCTATTTTGGCTTTCATGTTTTTTGAATAATCATCAACCTAAAGAACTTCTTCATACCAAGAAACCATGCCTCTACATCCTATTTTTTCTTCATCTATCCATAAAATGTAGGTGGTTTTTCTTTATTAAAATCATTCAGCATATATCCCCTGTCATTCCTCATGTAAGGATGATAATGATGACAATCATGATGCCTGTCAGAATCCGAACTAGAATGATACCTGTGTATGTCACCTCTCCTATCTGAAGTGTCCAAGAACCTTCCATCTCTAATTGTGTCATATCTATCTGACCTGTGACTACCAAGAGACCTAATTCCATATGCTCCATTAGTCCCATCCTCCTGGCCATATTTGATCCGAAGTGGTCCTTGTTTGTGCAATTCTGATAAAATTTGAAGGATGACTTCATTAACCTCTGCTTGTTTTTCCTATGCTTGTATGAGTCTGTCATTATCTGCCTTGCAAATCCTTATTTCTTCCTTTAAAATTCTAAGTGTGTCTACCAAGTTAGAAGAGTACCCAACACCATGTTTCTCATCTTATTCATAGGGATAATATTTGTAGTCTACCATATTGCTATTCATATTTGATTTCTTTCTTACAATGCATGCTATGTCAGTTAAACCAAATCACAATAGACCAACGTACCTTATCATAATTTGGGGAGGATATCTCATTTGCAAGACCAACCAATCAGTTTAATGCATGTATAGATATAATAATATCAGAATATAAACATATAACACATATGTGTACCAATCATATAAACACCATTCTAGCTAGAGTCCAATCATCAATGCATGAACATATCAACCACATACTGTGACCTGATGCATGAAAACAACAACCGTACCAATGTACACTTGGCAATACACAAGCATAAACACAGAAAATACACCAACATAAACATGGACGATACACAAGCGTAAACACAGACAATACACAAGCATAAACAACATGTAACCAAGCATAAACAGACAATATTTGTGACAACATGTAACAAAATTTAACCAAGCATACGCAAACAACATGTAAGCACTTGACACGACATGTATAAACAACATGTATCCAGTCATACACTTATGACGACACAACTCGCAACAACACCATCAACCTACACATGGCAACATCACTGCAACCATGGCCAACACCGTGCAGATGCAACAAGCACATACACCACAAGTATGAGAAATGCATATGCAACCGACATAAATGCATGAGCAACACACCACCCATCCAGTCCAAGGGGTGAACCATTCTTTGATATTGTAACACCCTCCTCCCACATCTACCCAAGTAACCAGCCAACTAGGGTAAACATGTGACAAAGAGTTACTATTCTTTGATTCAACCTCCTAGGTGACCTTAAGGAAGTGGAACTAACATAAACACATCAAACAAAACTTCAACGTCAACAACAAAACTACCAGGATCCAACCCAACCACTCAATAATCTAGCCCCTATGTTCCACTAAGTTTTTTTACCTTCAAACCCCCAAATTCTCCCACAGTATAGGCATGGGTGCATCTGGGAGGCTTTGGACGCTCCCACAACATATGCATTCGTACATCCAAGGAATTTTTCCCATAGACCTGTGCCAGCGTCCCCGAGATTTGAGCCAATTTTTCAAGCCTATATCCTAGATCATTGCCTAGAACTCAATGACAAGTTCATAAATGAAATATAACAAAGAAACAATGGTGCACAAGCAGACATTCAAACAAGGACTTGAATGGACCCCTACTAGCCATGACATGATTTTTGTCAAACATGTCACAAGGATGTAATCTACAGGTTTAAATAACAGATATGAGCATAAGGGTCTCATACTTATATGAGAATCATTAAGAATCATTGTTGCTACATCACATTAACTGCATTATAGTCTATTTAGGCATAGATACATTGTTCATTTAATTACGAATCAAAACATGGTGAGAGCCATACTTCAACACCATCATAAAACTCAGTCATAACTAGCATATAAGCAACATAAATGACAAGTACATAACAACCATATAATCCATATAATAACAAGCATATTTACCCATCAATATAAGGGGAAAATAGCTCTTATTTCCATAAGCAAAATGCAACCAAGTATGGGAATTCCATGTTCCACCCGACCATAGACATGGATGAGCCAAATCTCTCTTTAACCAGTCAACCCCCGTGCCATATTCCAAGCATGAATGCGGGATCTCATAAACCAAACCCATGAAAACCAAGCTAGGGCTTCCAGAAGCCAAACAACCTCAGCCCTCCACCAGTGATTCCACCTCACGATCAGATATCACAACCATTACAGATTGGTCTCTACCCAAGTTGTTCCAGGGCTCCATAGCATTTGTTCCAACCAAGTCTTCCAGGACTAGTAACTCAACCCCAACTGTTACAGGGCTTCCAGAGCATTTTTCCAACAAAGGCTTCCAGGACTAGTAACTCAACCCACCTAAGGCTTCCAAAGTGGTTGTCCAACCAAGGCTTTCAAAACTAGTAACCCAACCCACAACTATTTGTTGGGATTCGAGAGTGTTTTTCCAACCAAGGCTTCCAGGAACTGATAACTCAACCCAAAACTAAAGGAACATGAGAACCAACCAGGAAAAAAGCAATGAAATTGAACCCACAACACCATGGCTATGCAGGAAATGGCAAGGCTAGGCAAATACACTTTCAATCTGGGAAATCCTCCATGCAAATGACATATCATGACCAAGAAACCACATGCATACACCACGCATGCCAAAACTAGTGAGGAAAAAATACCTGCAACTCAGTACTTGCAATCAAAACCCGTTGTACTTGTTGATCCCAATGTCCTCTTGCACTTTCTTGCTCTTCCTTTACCTTCTTGCTCCAAATCACTAAGTATGCCACACCCTCCAAGATTTCTTCAAGAGTGCTCCATGAAAACTCCAAATGTCTAAGAGCATGAGAGAGAGAGAGAGAATAATGAGAGCTCCAAAACTACTCTGAAAAAAAGCCATGAACTGATCCTCATAAGCCTTTTTATTAATAAGGCCTCTATTTTCTTCATTTTCCATTATTTTCCTTCATTTTCCTCCTCGCATGCAACCTGTGACCTTTCACCTCCCTTTTATCCTATCTTCCATTTTTTTCATAAATAAATTCCAATAAATTCCACTTGCCTTTCCAAATCCTTAGCCATTTCCTTTGCCAATTTCCATAGCCATAATAAACCATATAAAAATCTGCACTAGGACTTTTTCCCATCATTCAGCTTCGAATACGTGCCCCATGACCTTGGTTATTATTTTTCCTTTATTAACTTTTATTACATGGAATTTTCACCAGGGTTGTTACACCATTCTTATGTCATTCACTCTTATAATGATTCGTTGACACATGTTGAAATAATTTATTGATTATCATCCACTTTCCCATTCCTACCACCTCATGCATATGAATATCATCCCCAAGCACCAACCCTATTTGTTGAGTTAACCCAACCTTCTAACAGTTCCCTCACTGAAAAGACAATGCCACGGAATTGATGCTAACATACTACAGTAACTATCCTTGATGTCTCTGAAAGCATCACATTCCAAAATGAAATGTTTTTCTGATTCCACTGCCCCAGAAGTGCAAAAAGTACATACCCTTTCTTCCCAAGCTTCTTTAGGTCTCTTCCACCGTCCTATTTCACACCGAAGTTGATGTGAGTTAGTTATTAATTGAGTAATAAGAACCTTTTCTCTCCAGGGAATTCTAGCTCCAATGTACTCTTTTTGTTGGGATCACAAGTGGAGTTCAATTCCTGAACATAATACTTCTTCTTTCTACCCAACTGTTTTCCCCATATACCCTTACGGAACTTATCCAACACAAAATTATTTAACTCCTTGTTATTTGTGGGACATGCATTAAGGTAAATATTCCATTTTTGCATCCATTTGTTGTTTTGTCTCATCCATGATTTATTTCTTTCACTCATACATTCATCGAAGATAAATTTCGACCATCTACCTCCTCCCATTTGCTCAATTCTTTTTAGATACCTTATAAGACGCACCATGGCAATTGCTTTGATGGGAGTTGCCCCTATTTTACTCAACATTATCTCATAGGGAACTGAAATTTTTATTTTGAACCCTTGTCCCACAAACAAGGGGGTCTACCTTAAAATTGGATAATAATAATAATAATAGATAGATGGGTCCCTTGTCCCACAAACAAGGGGGTCTACCTTAAAATTGGATAATAATAATAATAATAATAGGTAGGTGGGTCCCTCTTAAAAATGGATAATAATAATAATAGGTAGGTTGGTCCCTTGTCTCACAAAAAAGGGGGTCTAGCTTAAAATTGGATAATAATAATAATAATAGGTAGGTAGATCCCTTTCCCACAAACAAGGGGGTCTACCTTAAAATTGGATAATAATAATAATAATAGGTAGGTGGGTCCCTTGTCCCACAAACAAGGGGGTCTCATACACCAATTTGGTGTCTAACTTGGTTGTGACATTAAATTTGGATAATAATAATAATAGTTAGGTGGGTCCCTTGTCCCACAAACAACGAGGTTTCATACACCAATTTGGTGTCTCGCTTGGTCGTGACCTTAAAATTGGATAATAAGAATAATAATAGGTAGGTGGGTCCCTTGTCCCAAAAACAAGGGGGTCTCATACACCAAATTGGTGTCTCGCTTGGCCGTGATCTAATTTAAATATATAAGAGGAAAAAAATGAAAATAGAAAATATATTCAGAAATAAATTATGGTTGAATATAACTGTGACCTTAAAATTGGATAATAATAATAATAATAATAGGTAAGTAATATATATATAGTTTAATTTAAAATTGTGTATATATATATATATATATATATATATATATATATATATATATATATAATTTAAGATAAAAAATAATTAAAAATAGAAATTATATTCAGAAATAAATTATGGTTGAATATAATTTTAATAATATTGTATTAATATCTTATTTTAGATGGTTTGTGTTTTGTATTCTCTAGCCAGTATGGAAGAGATGATGTAATGTCTTGTCTTATTATGTTGTTGTGTGAAGAGACCCTACAATCCACTACATGAGGGAGAGACGCATGAGGGAGATGCTGTCACGTAACTTTGTATTAAAAAAAATAAACAAATGTATAAGTGTGTTAGCTAATATAAGTATATGCAAGAGATGTTGTGTGTAAGGTTACTTTAAAAAATAAATTAATATTTTTACTTTAAAAATAAATGTGTGTGATAAATAAAATACTTTACTTTTCACTTTTATTTTACATCATACTTTATAGAGTGAGACAAAGTAATTTAAAAAAAAAAAAAAAAAAATTACTTTTTAGTATGAGGGATATATGTAATTCCTTTATTGACTTGAGATATAATGCCTATAGTACGTTAAAAATGTGTGGGTAAAAAAAAAAAAATTGACCCATGGTTTTAAGAATCAATGGTATTGACCCATGGTATTCATGTGGAATATAACCTATTTAAGGGGGAATTAAACTAGCCTATATCCATTTTAGTTTGATGTTATATTCAATACAGAAAATGGTATTGAATCCATGTAGCCTATAAAAGTCAAACATTTTTTATGGATATGTTTACGTTGGGCATTTGTCTGGATATGATTGGAAGTAGGGGAAATATTAGGAAAAACATAATTATTACATTTTATCTAATATTTCTCCTTACTTCCATCCACTTTTTACTAGGCTATAATGGGTAAAATATAATACTATATGTTTTACGGAAATACAAACCAACGGATAAGTATGTTTTCCCTAAGTGGGTGATTCACTTAGAACAACAGAAAGAAATACATTTGATCGTTTCCTTAAAGTGAATAGATAAAGGGAGAGAAACCTACTTGTAATCTATTCGCTTTCCCTCGCCTCCCTTTGTCACTTTCGTCGCTCTCAATCCAACTTAACTCGCTTGATTGATACCTGCCATGGAAAATAGAAGAAAAAAAACAACATAAAGGAAATACGATCTAATCAAGTTAAACAAATTGAATCGATTAAACTAGTTAATACACATATAACATCATTGACACGTGCATTAGGAAAGGAACAAATGTCTTTATTACGAAGTAGAAGGAAGAGTACAATTGGTTGATTCATTCGTTTTCACTCATCCGACTTGAGTCCCATCCTCATCACATCTAGCATCAACAATCCAGCAGCATCACAGTACATGCACAATACCTTCAAGATTTGATATCTCACCAGCATAACTCTACTTAACACAAATTCTTGCTCTCTTGTGCACTATGTTCAATGCTCTATTTATAAGTAGATGAAGGTAGTTTTAAATAAATGAATCATTGAATGGCTTTACTAAAAATGGATGAAGAGGTTTCCCTATTCATTGGAATAGGAGGATAAGAGGTTTAATGACTTCATGGGTTCCAAATTCGAGGCTATCAGATGAGGTGAGAGCTGGAACAACTCTTAGAAGTCACTAGAAGTCAGGCAGATTCCCAGAATCCAGTGAACAATTCACTCTGAGTCAACCAACGTACTCCAAATTTGGCCTAGATCCTCTGCAATTTAACCTTGCATGGGAGTAGATGCTCTGCAAAGCGGTTACGGCTATCTATGGGTGCGTTGATGGCTTGATAGGGCACTTCAACTGGCATCTAAGAAGTGAAACTTTCATGAAGGAAGACCATCAATGCTATGACTTATTTAGGGCATGTAGCAACCAATTTAGAGTATGATAGACCCTAATGAATACTGATATGTGTTTGGGATGATGCCAAAATCAACCTGTAACAGATGCCCCCTAAAGCATAAACTTAAAAATGATAATTTTGAGTGATTTGATTTACGACGTGATGAGGAGAAATTGAAGGGGACAACGACATGCATCAATTACAATACATTACATCATGATATTTGTTCATCTTGTACATGAATTGCTGAGGGAGCCGTATCCCATACTCAGCATATCAACTATCATAACATTAGAAAGTCATCTATAGATATAGACTGTCTACATACATAGACCCATGATAGGATGACCATCTGAATAATGACCATCATATGGATGATTTGGTACTTCTCCTAAAATTGCAGCCCAGATAGCTGAAACTAGATTCAGGGTCTTCTATATCGTTCACTCGATCACTTTAAAGTACGAGTATAACGATGTGAATATGTGATCTGAAGTCGAACATGGGAAGACACCGTCTGATTCCCATCCAATTATGTGATATGTTAATAGACACAAGAGAAACCACCATTAATGATAATGGCTCTTAAGGTACTGCATTACATTCTACATGATGTGAATAGATGATTTGATGTCGAACACCATACAATTTTTTTTGGTCGAAGGCCTGTGATGTCAACCTATTGCGAGAAGCGATAAACATGTCATTGATGTAAGCAAGCTCCAAGGTACTTAATGGTTGTTTCTAAGTCAACTTCCTAGATGATGATTTGATGTCAATAGGAAGCGACTCGTCGCAGGAGGGAATTAATGCTTCCCTCATCAATGACACGAAACGGGAGTAATGATTTTGGAGATAGAATGTGACTGATGAAGCAATTTTAGGGATGGAGGTCATGAAATGAAGGTTTATGAGTATTGAAAATAATGAGAAATAAATGAGTGACTTCTCTTGAAAATATCGACGACACTAAATGAATTGGAAACATTTGACCCAAAACTAAAGTGATGGATGGTATGGTAGACCATAGGTATGATAGCCTGTCAAGCAGATTACCCAACCCAAAAATCAAGGAGATGAAGTGAATAAGTTCCATGTTCAAGAGTGACTTGCTACCATAAAGTGTTTTATCCCTTTCCAATTTTCCCCAGTAATTGCTGACTGGTACTTCTGTATTTTTTAACAAGCTTGAGGAGGATAACATATGCTTGATGGATAATTCCACCCTTCGGGTGAATCCATCGCTATTTGATGCTTTAATGAGTCTATTGAATGTGAAACTCGATCTTGTCATGATGGACAAGTCCGTCGCTATTTGATGCTTTAACGAGTCTAACGACAATGAGAACTCGATCCTTTTTCATTTTTAGAGAGTTTGAAAAAGAGACAAAAGAAAACTCCAAAAGTTATCTTTCGTATAATAGTCCCTCAGATTCGAAAAAGTGTAAAATAATACTCGAGAGAACCTCCTAGCCATGTTCGACTAGGGTTTTCGTTTTTGGTAATTATAATCTATCTCATTCTGGAAAGGGGTTAAACTTATTCTGAGTAGATGTCGTTTTAATTCCTTTAACGAGCTTAAAAGGACAAGCACTCGACAATATTTTCATATTTTAAGAGTATGAAAAGAGCTGAAAGAGAACTCCAGTGGGGTTCCCTTTTTGTATTTAACAAAGCTCGAAAAAGATATAAATTTCGCTTTGAATACTTTTTTCATGTTTAACAAAGCTCGAAAAAAGAGGACAAAAGTATGCTTTGAATTCTTTTTTCATGTTTAACAAAGCTCGAAAAAAAAAGGATAAAATAATGCTTTGAATTCCTTTTTCACAAAGCTTGAAAAATAGATAAAAATGTGCTTTGAATTCCTTTCTCATGTTTAACAAAGCTCGAAAAAGAGATAAAAGTGTGTTTTGAGTTCCTTTTTCAAGTTTAACAAAGCTTTAAAAAGAGATAAAAGTGTGTTTTGTGGTCGACTTTCAATTTAATTTACGAGCAGGAAAACACGGAAATAACTCAAAATTTTCATGTGTTTTATGAGCATGAAAGAATAGCAAAAGAAGCTCGGGATTTTCATGAGTTTAACGAGTCTTGAAAATAATACTGAAATGGACTCGAGATAAGTTTCATTTTTATACAATCTTGAAACATAGGAAAACTATGCTTGAGAGTGGTTTCATTTTTACACAAGCTTGAAACAGAGAAAATTGTGCTTGAGAGTGATTTCATTTTTACACAGACTTGAAACAGAGAAAACTATGCTTGATAGTGGTTTCATTTTTACATAAACTTGAAACTGGGAAATTGGGCTTGATATTGGTTTCATTTTTACACAAGCTTGAAACGTAGAAAACCGTGCTTGAAATAGGTTTGAATGCCCCCTGCAAGAGCACATGCCCCCTAAGCTTCATTTCATTCACCTAAGTAAACTACTAGTTACTAATAGGTGGATGGAATGAAGACTCATTTACGAGATCAGATGAAAGACTCAACTTAATTAAGAGAGGACTTGTTTCATATTTTAAACGAGCTTGACACATGAAAAGAATTATGCTCATTGAACCTTGTTTCATTTTTTAACGAGCTTGACATAAGAAAAGGAACTATGCTCATGACTTGATTCATTTTTTAACGAGGTTGACACAGTAAAAGAAATATCCTCATGGAACCTTGTTTCATTTAACGAGCTTGAAACAAGAAAAGGAACTATGCTCATGACCTGATTCATTTTTTAACGAGGTTTACACAGTAAAAGAACTATCCTCATGGAACCTTGTTTCATTTAATGAGCTTGACACAAGAAAAGGAACTATGCTCATGACCTAATTAATTTTTTAACGAGGTTGACACAATAAAAGATCCATCCTCATGGGAAAATGTTTCATTTAACAAGGTTGACACAATAAAAGAACTATCCTCATCACCTTATTCATTTTTTAACAAGGTTGACACAGTAAAAGAACCATCCTCATAGGAACCTGATTCATTTAATGAGGTTGACACAGTAAAAGAACTATCCTCATCACCTGATTCATTGTTTAACGAGGTTGACACAGTAAAAGAACCATCCTCATGGGAACCTGTTTCATTTAACGAGGTTGACACAGTAAAAGAACTATCCTCATCACCTAATTCATTTTTTAATGAGGTTGACACAGTAAAATAACTATCCTCATGATTCACCCAGCCTATCTATTTCAGAATCATTGGGAATATTCCCTAAGTCAGATGAAGTGGAAAATGTCATATTGCAGGTCTCTATATTTGCAATTTCCACCAATGTCGCAGGCGACGATAATGAAAATCTGCCCATTAGGGAAGGATCCATAAAGATTCCCACACCAATGTTCGGAAGAGAAGGTGGGGGTACGTGAACTAACGAAACGCTTCCAGTTTCCTAGGAAACAGAGGAAAAGAATGAGATTTGATCAATGGCTGTGATACTTCCTTTATGGGGGAAAATGATCATATGAAAATAGGTAGATAATACCACAGCCATAGCGTAAACCCATGGTCTTCCAAGTAATATGTTGTAGTCGAGGGGTCCTTCAACGACCTCAACTTCAACAGTAACTGATTTTCCCCCTAGTTCTACTTGCAGGTTATTAAGAATTCCACAAGGCTTATATGTACAATCATCAAAATATTTTAACGTCGTATGTGATTGTGACAAAGTCTGCGAGCCAAGTGACTTCCAGCAACTCATTGACATGATACACGTAGATGTGCCTTCATCAATTATAGTGCGATGAATGATGTGATTCAGGACATGTACTTGAATCAAGAATGCTAACTCTACTGGTAATTTTGGCACATATCCCACGCAATTAAAGACTACAAGATTTGAATTCATCGAATCAATTCCACTGATCGCAGACAACAAAGCCTGCGTCTAGGAGAGACAAATCTAAAGTACCTCAAGCGTTGACATAGCAGAAGGTGACTGAGCCAGATCTTCTACTATATTATAATTTTGAGTTGTAGGAGCTCAAGGGTTGAATTTTGATTTGTGAATTACTCCCTTTGGCAGTTTTATTGTTAACTCTGAAAGGATAGGCGATAGAGCCGAGTCAGATGACATCAAAGTCGAAGTGGTAGGTTGATCTGCAGCCTGACAATTGCACGATGACAACGGATTATTATAATATTTACTTCATTTCGACACCAAAACATCAGTTTTGGGCTTCATAATGAATAGCATAAGCACTTGCGAACTAGAAGTAGGATCCGTCGCAACCAAATGTGTTTCTGGGTTTGGAAAAGAATTTTTTCAACACTGAAAATGCGATATAAGTCTTAAGAAGCTTTGGGACTTCCGAGTGGTGAGGTCAATCTCACGTAAAATGCTCCTCATTACATATCAAGGAAGCGTAATGAAGTTTCTGAACAAAATCATATGAATCATATGATGTTTCCTGTGAGGGTGAATTTGATTTCTTCTTGTCTTTCCCCTCCTTCCTATTTCCTGGTTTCTTATCACTTTTACCTTTTTTCAGATGACACGACATGGATTTCAGAAGAAGACATAGGATCAGATGCATTAGGGTTTTGATTTGAAACAACAAGTGTAGGACCAGGTAGTCAACTTTCTATCGGAGTGCTAGCATAACCAAGCACACCATCACCCGCATGAATGTCCTGACCAGATGGAGTAGGAGGAACAATAAAATTTGGTCACGGCACATTTGGAATATTTTTGTAGAGCGTGCCAAACTAAATTTAAATTAGATCCAGATACTAGGCATGAAAAATGACTTGCTCTTCAGTGACAACACCTCCTTTGGCCACATCTTCGGTGATAGATGGCAACAAGGGCTCAATAAACAACTCAGCTAAAAGTTGATCGCGAACAAATCTTTTAACCATTCGACGACGACGCTGCCACTCATGTATATGATCGGATATATGAGTAGCAGTGGTCTATTTAAAGCTGGTCAAAAGTTCTGTTCCAATTTCATATATCATGGGTAACTAGAAGTGAGTTAAAAAGGTAGTGGTTAAAGTTTTAAAGTTATCAAACAAAGCTCGTGGTAATTAAATGTACCACTTCATAGCTGGATCAGTAAGCGTTCGCTGGAAAAGACGCAATATAACATAATCATCATTTAAGGAGTTTGATGAACACCATAAATGATAAGTCATGACATGCGTAGAGGGGTCTTCTCCAGAATTTCAAATGAATTTGGAATGTCCAAGGGTAATTTATTGGAATCACTGCCGACCAAGGTAATTAATGAATTGGATCATTGGTGAGTTGATTTAAATCCGGTAATTCTAATGTTGCAACAAAATTAAACTATCGATTAAGGTCAGGTTGAGCATAACTAGGATAAGATGGAATCGCCTCAGCAGTAGGCCTTTGCATACCAACAAATGGATTATGTTGTTGGTAACCCAAATAAGGGTAGGTTTGCTGACCAGGTCCTGGATAAGCCTGATACTGTGGGAATGGTTGTTGTGGCTGCCATGGCACCTGATAAAATGGTTGCCCACCAAGATAATTCGTACCTAGCTGTGAATATACAAGGCCAAAAAAAGCCTGTGACAAATGAAACTAGCCCGTGGTTGCGAAATTCCTAATACATATGGTTGTTGAATAGAAGCCTGGGAAGACTGAGTCTGTAGAATCAAAATTTGAGGGTTAAGGGTGGAAGGACTCACTTGTGCAGACTGACCAACAACCATAGATTAAATGATAGGTGTAGTAGGCACATATGCGATAGGTTAAACTCATTGATATTGATACACAACTGTTTGCGGCTGAACAGGAAAAGTAGGCTGCCATTGGCAAACATGCATTCCAGCATATGATGGACCTAAATATGATGGATTAATTCCATATGGACTGAACATATGTGACCCCCCAACATATGGAGTATAGGGAAATTGCACATGCCGACTTTCATTGAAGGGTATCCAACAGATTCTGGATAAGATGGATGGTAATTAGACGGACCAGCATGATATTGAGGGTCAAGCCATTCAGTACTCGTAATAGATGAACCAAATATAATTCTAGACGATGACATGAGCGAAGTCCATTGACTATAGGAGACACTAGAGTAGGTTCCATTTAAAATTTGGTAACCCAGTGGGACAGACGGACTACCATACAAATGTCGTCGAAAAAATCAAAGATGAAGTGACAGTAGATGATGTCGCAGTCGTAACAAACGGTATAGTCTGGGATTTTTTCTCTGTCATGGTTAAATAACCCAACAAATACTCTAACAAATCTACCAGAACTTGAGAGTCAAAAGGATAAACGGAAGCACAGTAGGTTAAACGAGGAAAAGACTGATATAAATGAAGCCCTGACCCAAAATGAGTGGGGGTCGAAGGTGTTGTCTCTTCCTGAATTTCTTCCTCTATCGAAATCAAACCAGGTGGAAGTACTTCAAGGTTAGGCCCGAGATAAATTTCAAGAAGTAAACTCTACGGTAAAGAGGAAGACTCGGCGGTTACGGATGGCTGAGGATCAGATGGTTGCACCAGAACAACTTCTTGTTGTTCAACTTCGGGATCAACTACTCAATCAACTTCGAGTTGAACAAACTTGGGTTTAGGATTCATAGTTTCACTTGATTGAATTTCAATGTCCTCGGGTAATTCTGAGATTTTCGTCTCGACAGTAGAAGATAAAACAAGAGTTGAAATGACTCGAGACTCGGTACTCAAAGAATTATATGTCTCTGGTATATCAGATGATGTAGCACCAAGAGGTCCAAAGGTACCAGACTCAGTAGGGCAAGTACGCCTTCATCTACTAGGAGTAGCTTCTGGCAGTAACAGAGGTTTATTCGATGTCCTACGTGAATGACAGGGAAGGGGTTGATCTTCTTTCACGATTGTTGATTGATTTTATACAAAAAACAAATCAACAAAAAGAGGGTGATACTAGGAAGGTTTACCAAGCAACTGTGAACTGCAATATACTACCTCAGTAAACCAAGGACTTATTATACATGCAGGAAATCTCCCCAAATGTTGTGTTTAGTGTATCACAGGTACAAGGCGACCAAATTAGTTACCTATGGATGGTAAGCAACCTAAATTTGTCCTCCCAAATATACGCAAAGGTACATGGAGGCCCAATCCGTATTAGCGTTTTCTAATGTGAAACCACACAGTGAGAGCATCCCCTTATACTTTTCATACTAGAACACCACCCGATATACCTGAAATTATGTGGAAGAGCTTCGATATACTTACGGTGGAATGAGGTATCACACTCGGAATGTATCGCAAAAAATTAACGACAGCTGCTATGTTTAACAATGTCGGAACACGTCTCTAGACTAGACCTTCTAAATGTTATCATTAATGCTACAATGCTTCCTTAGATAAATTTTATGTTGATCTTGATTATCAGTTTGTCTTTCACGTTCACCATTAAATGTATTAAACATTCCTAGAATGCCATTAGAATGATAAGCATTCGTTTCGAATTGATTTTCGACAATGAAAAACTAGTTAGTAAAGAAAGAGCAATCAGATAATTTTCAATCATCAATGAGCACATCTAAATGCAATTTTTCCCTAAAATATTCCTCAGGTAGCACTCACAATCCCTAAATGCAAATGCACGTTTTTCTTTTCAGTTTCCTTTAAGTATAGATGAACGAAAAATAAACTAATGCACAAACAATCACTCAAAACTTTCAAGAGAAACAAAGACATAAACGAAAATTCCTCTTTTCGAAAATAATGAATTGATTAAATGTAAAATTTAACTTTGGAACTATTCACAATGATAAAGAAAACACAAAGAAACATTGATCAAACAAATCCAAAGTGAGGCAAGAAGAGTAAAGGTAAAATGGTCTCTAGAGGTATTCAGTCACTTAGAACTTCAGCAAGCAAACACTGACATGAATTGGAAAAAGACAAAATAGATATATTTTGGTTGGTCACAGAAGCAACACACCCCTCATTGGGAGACAGTGCATTGCAGAGCACTGTCCCTAAGCCAGCAATGCTATGCAAAGCACTGTGTCAATACATATAGTGCGTTGGTGCTAGAGGACTCTATGAAAAAGCAAGCAATCACACTAATTTTGCTAAGAAACATTCAAATGACTGAAAAATAAGCAGGTAAAGTCTACTATATGTTGATGGACAAGGGAAAAACCACCAAGGATGATCCATCTATCCCCCGTATGGTCGCCAATTTGTTTTACGGAAATGCAAACCTATGGATAAGTATGCTTTCCCTAAGTGCGTTGTTCACTTAGAACAACAGAAAGAAAGATATTTCACCGTTTCCTTAAAGTGAGTAGATAAAGAGAGAGAAACCTACTTATAATCTGTTCGCTTTCCCTGCATCGCTCCGTCACTTTCATCGCTCTCAATCCAACTTAACTCGCTTGATTGATACCTGCCATGGAAAACAAAAGACAAAAAACAACATAAATTCAATACGATATATTCAAGTTAAACAAATTGAATCGATTAAACTCATTAATACACATATAACATCATTGACACGTGCATTAGGAAAGGAACAAATGTCTTTATTATGAAGTAGAAGGAAGAGGACAACCAATTGATCGATTCGATGTCACCCATCTAGCTTGAGTCCCGTCCTCAACACATCTAGCATCAACAATCCAACAGCATCACAGTAAATGCACAATACCTTCAAGAATTTATATCTCACCAGCATAACTCTACTTAACACAAATTCTTTCTCTCTTATGTACTATGTTCAGTGCTCTATTTATAAGTAGATGAAGGCATTTTGAAATAAATGAATGATTGAATGGCTTTCCTAAAAATGAATGAATAGGTTTCCTTGTTCATGGGAATAGGAGGATAAGAGGTTTAATGACTTAATGGGTTCCAAATTCGAGGCTATTAGATGAGGTGAGAGTTGGAACAACTTCTAGAAGTCACTAGAAGTCATGGAGATTCTCGGAATCCAATGAAAAATTTTCTCACAGTTGACCAACGCACTCCAAAGTGGGCCTAGATCCTCTACAACGCAACCTTGCATGGGAGTAGATACTCTGCAAAGTAGTTACATCTGTCTAGGGGTGAATTGATGGCTTGATAGGGCACTCCAACTGGCATCTAAGCAGTGAAACTTTCATGAAGGAAGATCATCAATGTGATGAATTTTTTAGGGCATGTAGCAATCAATTTAGAGTATGATAGCGTAATGTTCCAAAATTTTGTGGACCATTAAAAACTTTTGTTTTTGCTTTAGGAGAAGAATAAATGGGTAGGAAAACCCATTGATAATAAAAATATGAATAAGGAACCCTTGTAATGTGAAAAGGGGTCAATAAAGAACTAGATTTCACACCCCATGTGTGAAAAGAGACAAATTGCAGGTGGATAATTCTAGAAGAGGCCAAGTTGACTGTGCAGATAGAGAAGATAAGATTCCCTTGGTGGGGCCAGCGCAGTTTGAATGAGGAGGAGATCATTCTAGAGAGGAAACCCTAAGGAGTGGGGCCCATGGCAAAGCATCTTTCATTTGTTTAAAAGGAGAATGAAGCAGCCATTCTCATTCATGCAATTGATTATCATTTTTGCTTGTCTTCTCAGACAAGAGCATTATCTGTCAGTTTAGCTGAGATGCAGTGCTGCTAGCACTGGGTGTTCTCGGGCGGGAATCCCATCTCTTCCATAGAGTAGCTCTTGGAATAGCTTGTTCTTCATATTCCCCATATTCTGGTTTGAGGCCAAAGCATTTCATTCAGCTCCAGCGTAGTCTCCATTGATGGTTGAGTTGTGTTGCTAGGTGTTGCAGGGGAGGGTTTCTCAACATCACTTCCAGCATTGTATTTCAGAGGGGAGGAGTCTCCATTCTTTTAAAATATCAGTGAGAAAATTTCAGATCTTCATTCCATCATCCTTGGCATCAATCCAATCATTTTCCATCAGCAGAAGAGCATCCCTCTTCCTTGACTGCGCAGTTCATAGAGAGCATTTGCAGTGAGGGTTGCAGCATTTCAGTGGGTAGTGAGATCTTCAATGAAAGGATCAGCCTTTCATTTGGGAGATTGAATAGTTATATCATATATTGCATCATCTTCAGCAAGGCTCCTCCTATTTCCAGTTTCTATTGAGTTGCAGCAGCTGCCCAACAACTCTGGCATTTTGATAAAAATGCCATTTTGTCTAGTTTTCATCCAATCCTTTTAGAGGATTGTTGTATTGTATTTTCAGGGGTTTAGACCTTGCTCCCCCTTTATTATTTGAGATTACCTTGTTGTATCATTCATTTTTATGTATTTATGCTACAGTACCTCCATAGACTGCGCAGTCTTAGTTGGGAATAAATTATGCAAGCAGTGTTTTTCTCCATTTCTATGCACATGTCTCATTGAGACTCTTTACTTGATTTTAGTAATATATTTCTCAAGAGTTTGTCTACATTTTCTGCTGCATATGTATTTGAAGGCTGACTTCATCTTCATGTGACATAGCTCCTTAGAAATAACGTTGTCATTCCCCTTGTTGAGCAAAGTGTTGTTGCGGCCCTCTTCATTGGGCCCTTTTCTGAAGATAGCAGGTGAAGGAGGCTTGTCTCAAGCTCCTAGAAAGATTTGTTTTGAGTCCACTTCAGGATTTCAGCTCCAGACAGATATATTTAAAGGATTTCAGACCAGGGATCAAATCATGTTGCCTCCATTTCTGGAAAATGTGTTTTTCAGGCTGGGGTTGCTAGCCATTCCTACTAGGAAATTTCACATATCTGTAGACAGAGTCTGCAAAGGGCCAGAAAGCTTCCGGATCTCACCCTTCTTTAGAAGGTGACATATCTGGTAAATTCCCCCGCAGTCCATCTCTGGCACAGACTTGTGATATTTCTGAAAAAGGAATATTACAGTGGTATCAGAGCATCTTTCTTGGCTCAGTCTGTGGCCTTCAAAGCCCAAGAAAGAGAACAAAAAATGAAGAGGATGAAATTGATCTCATCCATTTTTTATAAGAAGAAGAACCTCCCCAAGGAGGAAGAGCAAACAAAAAAGGAAGACCCCTGCACTTCCTATTCTCATCTAGGAGGAAATAAAGAGTTGAGCAGGAGAGAGACTCCATCTCTTGGAAGAAAGGAGAATAAAATACTCACAAGTCTTCTTCCCAAATCTATGCAAGGCGCACATGAAGATTTTAGGAAGGTTAGGAGGGAGATTGATGAAGAATCTCAAAGAGGGTTCGAAACTGAAGGGAGCCCTAGATTTTCACATGGTGAGGGTAAGCATGTAGCCACACACCATGATGAACAGCGTAGTCAAAGGCCCAACTTTCCTGTGAGGGAGATGAAATAAGGAGGAAATGTGACTAAGGAGGAAACCCTTAGTGATTTATTGGAGGAGCATGAGTCTCACACTCATGGATTCAGAAATCAGCCCACTTTTTCTGAGTTTTGCAAGAGCAAGGTGAAGAGGAAGGAGCAGCAAGATGTATTTCATCTATATACTTTTGGAAGTTCACCTTCATATTCAGCCAAAGATTAGGTGGAGGAGCCAAACACCTTCCAACATCAGCACCACATTTTAGAAGAAGAAATCATCAAGGTTGCAGTGCTGCATTTCAGAGGTAAGGCTCATGCACGATGGAAACTTGAGTCCATTTCTTTTGAGAATGTTAAAGCCTCATCTTATGTGAATTTCACTAAGTCATTGGTGAAAGGATTTGATCAAAACATTCTTGGAACTCATGAGATGGAGTTAACCCAAGGGACTCAAACAAAACCCTTGCATAGAAACGCAATACCACCTCAAGAAACCAATGGAGGAGCTGGAAACTTGCATCAAGCCTTGTTGGAGGCCAAACTTTCATCCCACACCTTTGAGCAACAAAACAAAGAGCTTTATTTTTCAAAGGTGGATCAGATTATTGGGATGTTGCCCAACTTTATTGCAGAAATAGAGGGCAACAGCGCTACCAAATCCAGAAATCATCTAGTACCTCATGCAAAGGAAGAAGGAGCTTTGGCTCCAAATAGAGGGATTCTTATGTCTTTTCAAGAAGGTCCCCAGGATCTCATGCATGGAGATCAAGGCACACTTCATGATTCACATGTGCCATGGAAGATGAGGTGTAAAACCATGAATATTCAGGAAGAAGATAGAGGAGAGACCCAGGACCATGTGATGAGGAGGGCCCATCTCTATCAATTTTTGGAGGTCATTACACCTAGGAAGGTGATTGAGTTGCGCAGTGGAAGCATGGACAGGGTTGTTCATCCATGTACACAGTCATCTTCAAATGAGAATGTCTCATTGAGTGGAGAAATCACACCCAGGAGGCCACTGGTTCAGAAGAGGAGGATAGATGCTTTAGACAGTGAGGCATCAATCACTGATTTCAGCAGTGTGGAGGCCTTGGGACAGCTTGTTGCAGTGCTGGGGGTTTTGGGTAAAAACAAAGTAGAGGGTATCATCCCCTCACTATCATTCTTACCCACTCTCCTTTCAGTACCTGTGTTGTGACAAGGGAAGCAAGGGAGGGACATCAGCCTTCCCACTTGTACAGTTGGCATGGGAGCAGTATACGCACACCACTCTTTGGAGGAAAGGGAAAAGTCACTTCTTTTCCTTGGGAGGAAGAGGAGAGATTCATCTATGAGTTTCTCCCTTTGCATTAGAAGAAAACATGGTGAGGATATTATTCATTTATATGATTTACATGTTGATTCCTTAACCATGTATACGCAGGATGTTGCTCCAATGAGTAGCATTCTTTGTCAAAGGCTCTTTGGTCTACTTGGGGCCAAGAGCATAATGGATGGCCATCCCCTTGATGGACTTGGGGGAGATTTGTATTTTGGAGGACATGCTCACCATGCATCATACATCACACATTTTCTCCAAATACATGAGGAGAATGTAGCAGCAAACTGGTGGTTGAAAAACCACATCTTTTATCATTCTCTATTGCAGTTTATGCTCAAACTACACTGGTTGCATGAGAAGGATCAATGTCTCACTCACTTGCTATATATGGTAGCCAGCATGATTTTTACTTTGGCTCTCTATGATGTTATATATCACACTATTTTTTGGAGCATGATTGGAAGAAGGGCATATAGGATGGACGTGTCCTTTGGGGCAGAAGATCCCTGTACTTTTTGCAAGGCATGCTCTAAGGGGAGCATGAGAGATGATGTGGCCACCATAGTTCAGCACTTATTTCTTCTTGAGGTGAGCCATGAGAGTGATGGGGAGTCATATGATGGTGTTGATCTCCTTCCCATCACAAAGGAGAGACATTGGGCCAGATTGATTCACAATGGAGGAGGGAAGATCTTTGGAGATCCAAACTTCATCTTGTCATTTGACGACAACATTTCTGCAGCCCAAGAGCAGCTTTCACTCCACACTTTTCATAAGTGGAAAGGTGAACAGCATGGGGTAGGCTATGATGCCTGCCCCTCTCGGATTTTTATTCCACCTTCTTTGTCGGAGCTCAAGGTGGAGGAAGATGTTCAACAGTTGCCTTATCTGGAGGTGACTAGATTCTCGTGGATGATTTCTTGGGGATGGAGGATTCACATTAGGGGAATGTTATTCCCAATTCATTTTGACACCATGCCTCAAGGATACCCCTAGACAACACCTTATTGCCTTCTTGAGTACATTCCATGTTCATGATGATAGCCACACAGGCTAGTTTACATTACTTGAGAGGAGCAATATGGAGACTCTATGTTGGTACAACATCTCATTCTTCATGAAGAGTTCATCATAAGTAGATGCTACAGTTGGAGGAAGAGGAAATCCTACAGTTCTATCCTTACAAGTTTCTTGAGGGCAAGCAACATTTGGGAGGGGAGGACTGTAATGTTCCAAAATTTTGTGGAACATTAAAAACTTTTGTTTTTGCTTTAGGAGAAGAATAAATGGGTAGGAAAACCCATTGATAATAAAAATCTGAATAAGGAACCCTTGTAATGTTAAAAGGGGTCAATAAAGAACTAGATTTCACACCCCATTTGTGAAAAGAGACAAATTTCAAGTGGATAATTCTAGAAGAGGCCAAGTTGACTGTGCAGATAGAGAAGATAAGATTCCCTTGGTGGGGCCAGCGCAGTTTGCATGAGGAGGAGATCATTCTAGAGAGGAAACCCTAAGCTGTGGGGCCCATGGCAAAGCATCTTTCATCTGTTTAAAATGAGAACGAAGCAACCATTCTCATTCATGCTTTTGATTATCATTTTTGCTTGTCTTCTCAAACAAGAGCATTCTCTGGTTGTTTAGCTGAGATGCAGTGCTGCTAGCACTGAGTGTTCCCGGGCGGGAATCCCATCTCTTCCATAGAGTATCTCTTGGAAGATCTTGTTCTTCATATTCCCCATATTCTGGCTTGAGGCCAAAGCATTTCATTCAACTCCAGCGCAGTCTCCATTGGTGGTTGAGTTGTGTTGCTAGGTGTTGCAAGGGAGGGTTTCTCAACATCACTTCCGGCATTGTATTGCAGAGGGGAGGAGTCTCCATTCCTTTGGGAGATCAGTGAGGAAGTTTCAGATCTTCATTCCATCATCCTTGGCATCAAGCCAATCATTTTCCATCAGCAGAAGAGCATCCCTCTTCCTTGACTGCGCAGTTCATAGAGAGCATTTGCAGTGAGGGTTGCAGCATTTCAGTGGGTAGTGAGATCTTCAATGAAAGGATCAGCCTTTCATTTGGAAGATTGAGGATTTATATCTGAGATTGCATCATCTTTAGTAAGGCTCCTCCTATTTCCAGTTTCTATTGAGTTGCAGCAACTGCCCAGCAACTCCGGCATTTTGATAAAAATGCCATTTTGTCTAGTTTTCATCCAATCCTTTTAGAGGATTGTTGTATTGTATTTTCAGGGGTTGAGACCTTGCTCCCCCTTTATTAATTGAGCTTACCTTGTTGTATCATTCATGTTTATGTATTTAGTGTTGTAGCACCTCCATAGACTGCACAATATTAGTTGGGAATAAATTATGCAAGCAGTGTTTTTCTCCATTTCTATGCACATGTCTCATTGAGACTCTTTACTTGATTTGAGTAATAGATTTCTCAAGAGTTTGTCTACATTTTCTGTAGCATATGTATTTGAAGGCTGATTTCATCTTCAAGTGACATAGCTCCTTAGAAATAATGCTATCATTTCCCTTGTTGAGCAAAGTTTTGTTGTAGCCCTCTTCATTGGCCCCTTTTCTGAAGATAGCAGGTGAAGGAGGCTTGTCTCAATCTCCTAGAAAGATTTGTTTTGAGTCCACTTTAGGATTTCAGCTCCAGACATATATATTTAAAGGGTTCCAGACCAGGGATCAAATCCTGCTGCCTCCATTTCTGGAAAATGCGTTTTCCAGGCTGGGGTTGCTATCCATTCCTACTAGGAAATTTTACATATCTGTAGACACAGTTTGCAAAGGGCCAGAAAGCCTCTGGATCTCACCCTTCTTTAGAAGGTGACATATCTGGTAAATTCCCCCACAGTCCATCTCTGGCACAGACTTGTGATATTTCTGAAAAAGGAATATTACAGATAGACCCTAATGAATATTGATCTGTGTTTTGGGATGATGCCCAAATCAACCTGTAACACTATAATATTACATTTTATATTTAGGGTGGGATGTGACACAAAATATTAGGTAAAATGTAAGAATATTACATTTAAATAATTAGTATTTCCCCCGACCGTGGCCATTTTTTATTGGGTGAGGGTGGTAATAAGTACTGAGTAACATATAATATTGCAATATTATATTTTATCCAAGATTTCCCATCACCCAATTCACTTTTTATTAAAAAAATTCTTTGTATTTGAATGAATAAATGAATGAAAGAAATTTTAACCTCCACGAGACTAAAAATAGTCTAAGGGACCATCAACCTCCCTCCTTTTATCCTTTTGCAATTCAATGATTTTCTTACTGAAATTAATCATGAGCTAACCCAACCTTCTAAGAGTCCCCTTAGTGAAAATACAATGATAAGGAACCATACTATTATAATTTTCTTTGATGTCTCTGAAGGCATCACATTCCAAAATGAAATGTTTTTATGTCGTAACTATCTCTGATGTCTCTAAAAGCATTACATTCCAAAATGAAATGTTTTTCTTATTCCACTTCCCAAAAGTTAAAAAAGTACACACCCATTTTTCCCAAGCTTCTTTAGGTATTTTCCACCGACCAATTTCACACCAGTTGATGCTAGTTAGGTATTAATTGACCAACAAGAATCTTATCTCCATTGAATGCTAGCTCCAATGTACTCTTTTTGTTGGAGAACGCAAGTGGGGTTGAATTCCTGAACATAGTGCTTCTTCTTTCTACCCAACTCTTTTCCCCATATACGTTTACAAAACTTCTCCATAACAAAATTATTTAATTGTTTGCTATTTGTGGGACAAACATTCAGATAAATATTCCATTTTTGTATCCATTTGTTGTTTTTCCTCATCCACGATTTTTTTCTTTCACTCGTGCCTTCAATGAAGATAAGTAAACTTAATTCTTATGTACACATTTGACACCAGTATGGTAGAGATGTTGTCTCTTTAACATATTGAATCCATAAAAAGATTGAAATTAATAATTATATTTATAATTATAGTTAATAGTGCCAAGGGGCGCTCTACAACCCAGTATGGGGGTAGATATCAAGCTTAAACATGTAAATATTTAACATATCATATTTAAAATTTAACATTTTTAATCTAATGTCGACCCTATTAAAAATAAATATAATTATTATTATGTGTAAACACAAAATAAATTTAAAATATTAAGAGGTTTACTAACACTAAAAAAAATAGGTATGGTAAATAAATAAAAATATAAATAAACTATAGTTATGGTAAATAAATAAAATATCTTCTTATAGTTACTCCAAAGTTGTGGTAAATAAATACAAATATAAATAAACTAGAGGTATGGTAAATAAATAAAACTAGGGTTGTGGGGGAGTGCCCCACCCCGAACCCGCTCCCAATTCACACTCCGTGTTGGAGCATTTTTGGAATGTATAGGGAGCACGCTCCCGAAAATGCTCCCTTCAGGGAGCGTTTTTGGGAGCGCGTTTCTTGCGCTACAAAAACGATCCCTGCATTTTGGGAGCATTTCAGGGAGCGCTTGGGAGTGAATGCTCCCTGAGCGCTCCCTCCTTAAAAAATACGCTCTGGGAGCGCTTTTTTAAGGAGGGAGCGCTCAGGTAGCGTTCGGTCCCTAGCACTCCCTGACACATATTTGCGCTCTCGTCCAGCAAAAAAAACCGATTGCGCGCGGAGGAGGAGGAGGGAGATGATGAAATTTTGGAGGGAAGGGAGGGGGGGAGGGGAGGGAAATAAATAAAAGGCCCTCCCTCATTCTTATTATCTCGTCTTTAAAGGGAGAGAAAGAGAGGAGAGCTAGAGAGGAGAAAGAGCAAGAGAGGAGAGGAGAGGAGAAAGAGAAAGAGAGGAGAGGAGAGAGCAATAGAGAGAAAGGGAAAGGAGAGGTTAGAGAGAGCAAGGAGCAAGGAGCTTGGAGAGCACAAGGAGCTTGGAGGTATAGCTTGGGATCGAAGGACAAAGAGGTCAGAGAGTCTAATCTATTTTTTTTTCTATGTGTAATTTAAATTTGTTCAAACATGAAAGTTTGATTTTTTTTTTCTATGTTGCATTTTAACTTGTTGAAAAATGAAAAAATGAATTTTTTTTCTATGTTGCATTTTAATTTGTTGAAAAATGAAATAAATGATTTTTTTTCTATGTTTCATTTTAATTTGTTGATAAATGAAAAAATGATTTTTATTTTTTTTTCTACGTTGCATTTTTTCTTATTCCCAGTTGGCATTCCTCCATTGTTTTGCAAGTTAAAAACTTGAAAGTTTGAATTTTGAAACATCATGGTTATATGGCTTGGCATTTCCTTCATGTTGGTTCCGTTTTTTGTTATTATGGTGTTGGAGAGTAGGAGAAAGAGACCTATTCCAGAAGAGGGGTATGAGGAAGTGGGTTCCAATAGATATAATGAAAATCATGAAGAGGAATACCAAGCTGAGGAGGAAGGGGAGAGTGCATATAATGAGACCACAGTGACACCAACTAAAATTTACCAAACACCATTGTGGAAATATGTTACTAGGCCTAAAGCATGGAAAGGGGGTGGAGCCACTAAATTTATATGCCCCCATTGCAATACACAATACACAGGTTCATAAAATCATGCCAGAAGGCACCTTTGAGGGAAAAGGCCATGGGATGGAGATACAAATATAGGAATCAAAACTTGTGTAAGTGTTTCAGAAAGAGAGAGATCCAAATACATAAGGGAGGAGGAGGAAGCCCAATACAAATCTAAAATATCTAAGGGTTTCATTGAATATTATGCACCATAACATCATGGAAAAATAATTCCATCCACTTCCACCCATGGCAGTGGATATTGAGGTACACCTGGACCAAACATCTCTTTAAGGCATAGAACCATATCCAATTTCCTTGACGAAGGGTTTAGAAGTGATGTGGATTCAAAAAAATTCTGGTTTCTCTATGCATGTGGGGTACCATTCAATGTTCTTCGCTCACCTTATTGGCATGAAATGGTTTCTGCCATTAATGATGCCCCCAAAGGATACAAGAGCCCTGGGTATGACGAGGCTAGAACCGAGGGACTTGATCATGAAAAAGAAAAAATAACTCATTTTTTGAGTAGAATGACAAGTTCTTGGAATGAGCATGGGGTGTCCACTGTATCTGATGGATGGAAAAATGTAAAAGGCAAGCCATTGATAAGTGTTCTTGTTGTGTCTGTTAGTGGTGCAATATTCCTTGCATCATATGATTATTCAGATAAGTTCAAGACTGACATCAAAATTATAGGACCATTACTTGACACAATTGAACATATTGTACCATACAATTTCGTCGAAGTCATCAATGATAATGCTGCTAATTGTAAGGCAGATGGACAAATTATTAAGGATAAATACCCCAAAATATTTTGGTCTGGGTGTTTGGTTCACACAATGAACATTTTCATGCATCATATAATTAAAAACAAACAACCACAATACAGATGGCTTGGTGATTTGTACAAGAGAGGCAAAAAAATGATAATATTTATTACAAATCATAGCAATACCCATGGGATTTTCCACAGTCACTCAGGATTGGATTTGTTGAAGATAGAAAAGACTAGATTTGCTAGCTATTACCTCATCTTCAAGCACCTTTTGAAGGTAAGAGAGTCATTGGTAGCCATGGTATCAAGTCCACACTAGCAGGTATTAAAGGACATGGCAACAACATCAATTGACATGCAAGGTTTTGAACAGGTGGAGGAGACCACTCTTGAACCTTTGTTTTCGGCACATGTGAGGGAAATTTTGAATTTCACCAAGCCCATTTATAGTAGCATTTTCTTTGCAGATATAGATAAACCGGTGATTGGGGAGGTGTATGAACAGATGGATAGCATGTTGGGGCAAATAAAAGATGTTGTTAAGGAAAATGATCCAAACTTGTATTCACTGATTCACAATTGTGTGTGTGCACGATGGAATAAACTTAATGTTCCACTACATGCTTTGGCGTATGTCTTTATGCCAAAATACTACTCTCCATCTTGGTTGGCCAACCTGCACCTAGGGGTGGGGTTAGGATCAAACCTCATACAGATCCAGAGGTACAATAGGGATATATGAAAGCATTATACAAGTTGGTCCCTGACAGGGAGGAGTGTGGTAATCTGCGCCTTGAATTAGGTAGATAGTTCAGTTGCACTTGTTTGTTTGTTTCTTTGCATGCAATGGAGACAAATTTGATGCTCTCACATGGTGGGAAGCATATGGCGGCATGGGACTTTTGCCAAAATTGGTAAAAAATGTTCTCTCACAGGTTGTAAATACTTCTTCTACAGAGAGGTGTTGGAGCACCTACATCTTCATCCATAATGTGAGAAGAAACAGACTCAATGAAAAGCGAGCATAAAGCTTGGTTTATGTGCACTACAACTTGAGGATGTTGAGTCATTATTGTGATCAGGCTTATGAGGATCTATCATGTAAAGTTTGGGACAACAACCTAGAGGACAATAATTTGGAGGATGGCATTATACATCTGGAAGAATTGGAAGCAAAAATTTTGAGAGATGAGGATGAAGCAACAACAGCCATGCCATTTCCACACCCACCATCTGGTAGTAGTGCCAGTGCCAGTGCTAGTGTTTGAGTTCCAACTATTGTTACTTTACTGATGCAACCTCCACCTACATCCTCATGTGGAGGGCATGGGCCTTCTAGTTATGGTCGTCGTACTTCCCGTGAGGAGACTGCTAGAAGACCACCATTACCATGAGCTGCTAAAAAATTAGACATTTCGCATGGCAAGAAGCCAAGCAATAGATAAAATAGATTTACATTTTTCTATTTTCTAGTAGTTTTTAAATTTTATAGCTGTTGAAACTTGACTCTTTCATATTTAATGGAAGATATTTTTTGTAATCAATATATGAAAATTTAAGTTTTAAGTTTGAAACTATGAAGTTGGCAGTTATAATTTTATAAGTCATTATGAATTATAAATATGATGTTCTTGAAAGTTGAAAGTTGTTTCATTTCGTTTCATTTTATAACATTTCATTTCATGTTAAATATTCTTTGTTGTAATGGTTACACATAGCTTACAAGTACAAGCTACAAGTTACAACTATGGTGATCAATGAATCAATGATGATAAATGTTATATATTGAATTCTGAAAGATTGAAACTTTGTGATTTATGAATCATGAGACTCAAGAGTCAATATGTTGTATGTTTCTAACTTGTGGATGTGGATGGTGAAGATTATAACTTCTAGATGATTGATGTTATATGCTTCAATCTATGTTTTTATGTTTTTTATATGGTCCCAGATTGAGAGCTTTTGAAAATGTTGCTCTCGCTCCCGCTCCCAAGTAACCTTGAATAAAACATTATTTTTATATTTACTCAATAAACCTCTTTTATTTACCAAAACTTTAAAAAACAAAAAACAAAAAAACAAAAATGATTTGGGTGAAGCCTATGGGCCAAATACCATGGGACAAATTATTATTAATACCATGGGGCCAAATACCATATTTATAAAAGAGATATGGTAAATAAAAAAAATATAAAAGAGGTATGGTAAATAAATAAAAATATATCAAATAGGATTAGAAATCAACATCTAATTATATACCAATCATATGGGCCAAATACCATCGTAAATAAAAGAGACATAATAAATAAATATAAATATAAATAAACGAGAGGTATGGTAAATAAATAAAACCTATTTTTATATTTACTCCATAAACCTCTTTGTACTTAAGAACACTAAAAAAAGAAATTATTTTGGTGAAGCCTATATGCCAAATTATTATTAATATCATGCAAAAAAAAAACATTATTGACCCTAATATTAATATTAAAAAAAATTATTATTATTATTAAATATAATATTCGTATTAATATATTATAATATTAATATTATTAAATTTAATAGCCTTTGATTAATACAATATTAAATTTTTTATATTCTAATATACATTAATATATCATGATATATATTAACTCTAGATATATATGGGAGGGAATAACAAAGTCATAGAGTGATAGAGGTGGAGAGATAGGGGGGGTGACAGGGGAGAGATGGAGATAAACTGAAGGAGAGGGGAGAGGAGGAATGAAGAGAGAGAGAGGGAGGGGAGTGAGAGAGGTAGAGAAAGGTGTGTGTGTGTGTGTGTGTGTGAGAGAGAGAGAGAGAAGGGGGGGAGGGGGTAAGGGGAGAGAAATGGAGAGAGAGGAAGGATGAGGGAGAGGACTTGAGAGAGAGGAGGAGAAAGGGAGGGATAGAGAGATGGATTTGGAGGGGGAGAGAGGGAGGGAAGAAGAAATACATAGATAGTGAGAAGTGAAGAGAGAGTGTATGTTTAGGGGTGAGATAAAGAGACAAAGAATGAGATATGGAGATAAGGGGGGAGAGAATAAGAGAGGGAGGGATATAGTAACATAGTTGGAGAGAGAGAGGGAGGTATATAGTAATATATTTGGAGAGAGGGAGGGAGAGAAGGAGGGAGAGAGAGAGAGAGAGAGTGTGACGGGGGAAGAGAGAGGGAGATAGGAGAGAAAGAGAGAGAGAGGAAGGACAAGAGACATGAATTGAGAGAGAAGAGGAGAGTGATGTGGTAAGAGAGAGTATTTGATGGAAAAGAGAAAGATGGGCGAAGCCAGAGGGAAGTAGGAGAGAAATGGAGAGAGAGGAAGGACGAGAGAGAGGACTTGAGAGAGAGGAGGAGAGAGGGAGAGAGAGAGGAGGATGAGAGAGGGAGAAAGATAGGAGGAGAGAGAGAGGGATAGAGAGATGGAGTTGGAGGGAGAGATATGGATGGAAAAATAAATACATAGAGAGTGATAAGTGGAGAAAGAGAGGAAGTGACAAGGGAGAGATGAAGAGAGAGTGTGTATGTTTGGTGGTGAGATAAAGAGATAAAGAAGGAGAGATGGAGAGAATGGGGTAGAGAAGGAGAGAGGGATGGATAAAGTAATAGAATTTGGAGAGAGAGAGAGAGAGATGGATTTGGAGGGGGGGAGAGAGGGAGGTAAGAAGAAAGAAGTAGAGAGAGAAAGGTGGAGAGAGATAGGGTGTGATAATAAAGAGGGAGAGAGAGGGAGAGAGGACAACATGACGGAAGAGAGATAGAAGCGAGGGAGAGGGAGAGAAGGGGAAGAGAGAGAGAGAGAGGAGGAGGAGGGAGGGATATATAGATATATTGGAGAAAGAGAGTGTATGTTTTTGGGGTGATATAGAGATACAAAGGGAAGATAGAGATATAGATGGAAGGTGAAGAGAGGGAAGAAGAGAGAGATGGAGAGAGGGAAGGAGGGACAAAGAGATTGATATATATGGAGTGTTGGAGCGTGGATGTTTGGGGGGTGAGATAGAGAGACAAAGAATGAGAGATGGAGAGAGATATAAATATAGATGGAGGTGGGAGAGAGGGAAGAAGATTTTTTGCATTAGATGAATTGATTTCAGTGTAGATGGTGATTTCTAATCCTATTTGATTGCTTGCACTAGATGCATTGATTTTAGTGTAGATGTTTATTGCTAATGATATTTGATTGCTTGCACTAGATGCATTGATTTCAATGTAGATGATTTCTAATCCTATTTGATTGCTTGCAGTAAATGTATTGATTTCAGTGTAGACGGTGATTTCTAATCCTATTTGATTTCCCAAACTAAATGCATTGATTTCAATGTAGATGTTGATTTCTAATAATATTTGATTGATTGCACTAGATGCATTGATTTCAATGTAGATATTTATTTCTAATAATATTTGATTGTTTGCACTAAATGCATTGACTTCAGTGTAGATGGTGATTTCTAATCCTACTTGATTGCTTGCACTAGATGCATTGATTTTAGTGTAGATGTTGGTTTCTAATCCTATTTGCTTACTTGCACTAGATGTATTGATTTGAGTGTAGATGTTGATTGCTAATACTATTTGATTCCTTGCATTAGATATATTGATTTCAGTGTAAATATTGCTTTCTAATATTATTTGATTGCCTGCATTAGATGCATTGATTTTAGTGTAGATGTTGATTTATGGTTTGATGTAATTGGGTGTATGATGGTATATTAATTTTAAAGTGATTGGATTAACATTGTGCATTGATTTTAGTGTAAGCACATATTTTTTTTAGAGCTTGGCAGGACTACATCTTCATCGTGTCCAATATATCACCTCGAACGGGCGGGGAATTGAACCGATGACTTCACATCATGGAGTTCCTTAACAGAGCACTTGATCACCCTCTATCCAAGACCCCGTGGATAGTGTAAGCACAAAAAATTATTGACAATGCGCATTGATTTTTGTGTTATATTAATTCAACCTATAAATATTGGAGAGCAAGAGAGACAAGGTATGATGTTTACTACAACACCTCAAGCTAAAAATTTAAATGGTTTATGATTTCAACTATCCTTTTCATATAATCGATATGAAAAGATAACAAAAGTAACAAGGGTGACAATAAGAATAGTAGAAGAAAATAGTTTGAGATTAATCACAATGAAGATTATTTGTAATTGACTACATTATTATTATTCACGTTTTCTATCATTCAACACTATTACATTGTCACTTTAAAATTATCATCTTAGCAAACTGAGGTAACTAACCAAATTTAAAATTAAAATTACCAGATTAATCTCAGACATATTTAGCATATTTAAAATGATTATATTAATATTGGATGTATTAACATATTATTGATAAAATTAATCATATCTTCGATGATTTTCTTTGGCCGCACATGTCTGAAACTAGCCTAGATCCATTTTAACTTCGAATCTATCAAGCGCCAATAGGGATCAAATCTCTCGAGGTGTAAACTTTTCCTCAAGTTTTGTACTAAAAAAAGAGGTTTGCACCTTGAGAGATTTGATCCCTCTCGGTGATTGATAGATCTAGAGCTAAGATGGATCTAGGCTGGTTAAAAATAATAACTAAACCAACCTAGATCCATCTTTAACTCTGGATCTACCAAGCTCGAGAGGGATCAAATTTCTTGAGATGAAAATCTCTTTTAAAGTGAAAATCTAATTATTACATTTTATCTAATATTTCCTACCTCCATCCACTTTTTACTAGGTTACATTGGGAAAAATATAACACTATAATATTACGTTGTACCCAATATTTCCCCTCAACTCGTCCACTTTTTATTGTACTTTTTCTTTATATTTGAAGTTTGAAAGTGAGAAAACTTAACTATAAAATTAGTAGGGGTGAGAGGAAATATTGAATAAAATGTAATATCTAGGCTTAGGGCGACGGAAAATATTAGGTAAAATGTAATAATATTACATTTTAATTAGTATTTCACCTCACCCCTCGCCACTTTCTAGTGGGTGGGGTGGTAATAAATATTGGGTAAAATATAGTACTATAATATTATATTTTATCCAAGAGTTCCCTTCAACCAATCCACTTTTTATTAGAATGTTTATTTATATTTGAGGTTCTTAAGTAAACTTAACTCCAATGTTTTGATTCTAGTATGGTAGAGATGTTGTAATGTTTAACATTTTGACCAGGTCAAAATAAAATAAAATAAACCAAAAAATAATAATTATAATTATAATTATAACTAAACCAGCCTAGATTCATTTTAACTCTGAATCTCTACCAAGCGTTGAGAGGGATCAAATTGCAAACCTATTTTAGAGTTGATAGGGATCAAATGTCTTTTCACTTTAAAAGAGGTTTGCAATTTGATCCTTCTCGGTGCTTGGTAGATCCATAGTTAAGATGGATCTAGGCTGGTGTAAACACTTTTACTAGAGTCAAATTACATAAAAATATAAATAAAACTAAAACAATTTTTAAAAATAAAAATTATAATTATAATTACTATCTACATTATTTTAACTTAGTCATTACATAAAAAATAAATTAAATTAAAAATGAATAAATAAATAAATAATGTATTATTGTAGAAGCAAAATTCTAAATTGTTATTGTTGTGCCCCATAGAAGCCCACTATTATTATTGTTGTACCCTTACATTATTATTGTTATGTAGGCTTTGATTATATTATGGCCCCTTAGACTCCTATATATACAAAAGAGGTTTTGTCATTTGTATCATTGAAGAATTGTTCATTTATGTAATGTAAAGGAGGTTCCCCCCTCAAAGAATGTGAAGTTGTGACGAAAAAATTTAAATTGTTATTTTTGTGCCCCATAAAAGCTCACTATTGTTATTGTTGTGCCCTTACATTATTATTGTTATGTAGCCTTTGATTATATTGTGACCCCTTAGACTCCTATATATACAAAGGAGGGATTGTCATTTGTATCATCGAATAATTGTTCATTTATGTAATGTAAAGGAGGTTTCCTCCTCGAATAGGCTATTTCTCAAGTCGTTGATCTATCTTTTCTCTATTCTGTGAGTTAGTTGCATAACATTTGGTATCAGAGCTTTGGATTCTAGGGTTTCGCTGCTTCAAACAAGTCATTGTGGAATTTTTGCTATAACTTTTTTTCTACGAGGCTTCAGAAACTGAAATTGAAACCATGCGGAGTTGAGATATTTGTGAACTTTATGTATGAATTTTAGATCTTGGTTCTCTATATTTTCAGAGATACGACCTGAGTAAGTTAGGGTATTTGCAGGCTCCAAAATTCCATCTCAAACAGGTGACCTGGGGAAAATCGTCATAACTTTCGTTTTAGACATCGGATTTGAATTATATAAGAAGTGGTTGAAATTATACATATTGAAGTTTGTTGTGTATCAATTTCAGGGTCGAATGTTGAAACATTGACACGTGGCATCCCGTACAACTTCACTTTACTGAACTAGTCCATAATCAGGGCATCGTGAGAGATTTGGAATAACTCTTTATTGAAGAATCCAATATTGGTCTCACTTGTGGCATTGGAAAGAACATTCATAGGGATACCGCATGACTAAATTTTAGACCTTGAAAATCTGAAATTACAGAGATACAAAAATTTCAATATCGAGCTCCAAAAAAACAATAAAAATGTGTGTATTTTTTAAATTTTTCATAACTTTTGTTTGAACAATCAGTTTGAAGTGACCCAAAGGGCACATTTAAGCATATATATCAGTATTTTTTTCTAAAATTACTCTAAAACAAAAGAATTCTACACCCATTAAGCTATCAGAAAGCTCCACTGTGACGCATGAAGAGGAAGAATTGCAACATGATATATCAAAATTACAGGACCAAGTGCAACAAATTCTCTCACAAAGAGCAACAAAAGATGAAATGGATGGTTTAAAAGCAGACATGGAAGGTTTGAAGGATGGCATGGAAGCTAAGATGTATGGTTTGAAGGATGGCATGTTATCTAAGATGGATGGATTGAATGTGATGCCTTTAGGAAATGAAATTGGTGCGGTTTTAATGCAAGAAGGAAGACCTGTTGCTTTGAAAGTCGTCTAATAAAAGGAAAGTATTTACACAAACCTATTTATGAGAAGGAAATGTTGGCAATGCTACATGCACTAAACCAATTGCGACCTTACCTAATGGGAAGACACTTCTAAGTAAAAACATATCACGATAGTCTTAAATACTTTTTGAAACAAAGATTATCTTCAAAAGAGTAGCAAAAATGGGTCACAAAGATGTTGGGTTATGAATTTGAAATCATCTACAAAAAAGGGATGCAAAATGTTGTTGCATGTGCACTCTCAAGAAATGATGAGGACATGGAAGCATTGTTTTGTTCCATTTCTATTATCCAATTTGAGTGGATAACCAAAGCAAGGGATGAATGGAAGAATGATGAAGAGGTGTGGACACTCGTTCAAAATTTGCAGCAAGATCCTAGTGCATCTGATACATTTAGCTGGAAAAATGATTCATTATGGTAAAAATATCGCTTATATCTTTGTAAGAATTTCCAAATCAAACAAAATATTCATTTGGAATTACACACCTCTCCCTTAGGAGGGCATTCAGGATTTTTTAAAAATTAACACAAGGTCAAGAAGGAATTTTTTTGGGATGGCCTTAAATCTGATATTGAAAAGCTTGTGGTAGAATATTTGGTTTTCCAACAAAATAAAGTTGAGACAAATATGACCCCGGGTCTGTTACTACCTTTAGCCATTCCAAGAGGAGGTCTCAATGGATTTTATCACAAGTTTATGCAAGTTAGAAGGAAAGAGCGTCATCATGGTGGTAGTTGATAGACTTACCAAGTATGCACACCTTTGTGCATTATCTCATCCTTTTAAAGCCATTACAAGTGCTACTACATTTATGGAAACAAATAAAAAGCTTCATGGAAACCCAAAGATTACAGTAAGTGACAGAGATCCCATTTTCACTGGAAATTTTTGGACGGAATTATTTTCTTGTCTTGGCACTCAATTAGCTGATAGTTCATATTATCATCCTCGATCTAATGGGAATTCTAAGATAATGAACAAATGTTTGGAAGGATATATTCATTGCTTTGTGTTTGATAAACAAGCACAATGGATCAAGTGGTTACCTTGAGCTGGATGGTGGTATAACACTTCCTTCCATATTGCAGCAAAAACGACCCCATTTATGACAATTTATGGATATCATCCACCATCCATCACATCATCTTTAAGAGAAAATTCTAAGGTTCAAGCAGTGGAAGATCACAACGAGCGTCAACAACAAGTTATCCAGCTCTTGAAAGATAACCTCACTCTGGTGCAGAATCGAATGAAACAACATGCTTATCAACATAGCAGTGAACGAAGTTTTGATGTAGGCGACTAGGTATTTTTACGGCTACAACCATACAAACAAATGTCCTTCAAGCAAGATAAGAAGGATAATAAATTGTCACCCAAGTACTACGGTCCTTACAAGGTGTTGCAAAAGATTAGTACTATGGCATACAAATTGGAGCTACTTGCATCTTCTCGAGTACACCTAGTTTTCCTTGTTTCATGCTTAAATAAGGTTATCGGGGACAATATTCCAATTCAAACAGTGTTTCCAAAACTTGGCAAAGAAGGAAAAATCATATTTGAGCTAGAAGTAGTCACGGAAACAAGAACTCGACAGCTACAGAATTGATCAATTTCAGAGTATCTCATTAAGTGGAAGAACTTACTTGTTGAATATTCCACATGTGAGGATTATAAGTTTATACAGAAGCATCCATAACTACTCAAGCATTGAGGACAACAATTTTTTGAAGGAGAGGGGCATGTTAGGTCCCTATAATACTAGTATAGTCCCCTTATTGTTATTGTTTGTATATCCCCCTTATTGTTATTGTTGTGCCCATGTAGCCCCCATATTTTTATGGTTGCGCCCCATAGAAGCCCACTATTGTTATTGTTTTTCCCTTACATTATTATTGTTATGTAGACTCTGATTATATTGTGACCCCTTAGACTTCTATATATACAAAGAAGGTATTGTCATTTGTATCGTGAAAAAAATGTCCATTTATGTGTAAAGGAGGTTGCCCCCTCGAAGAGGCTATTTCTCAAGTCATCGATCTATATTTTCTCTATTCTGTGATTTGGTTGCATAACAATCACACACTCGAAATATCACTCCCTCCAAGTTCAAGCGGAGGGAAATTTCTCCTGATCATGCAAGGATGAGAAAATTGGAGCATTCTGTAAGGGAAACAATCTTTGAATTTATGGATCTTGTGTGGAATGACAGTAAGGGTAATGATAAATTCTCTTGGGGCCTCCCCATGGGAGCACTCTATTTTATCTCTTCGGCTCAGGTTCGAATTCATCTTTGGAATTTTGAGTATTATGGGTATCTTCAGTTACCAATTGCGGTGCCAAGAAATCCTCCTTGGTGGGAGCTCTTCTTAGACTCCTCTCTCGGTACCAATCTTTATTCTGGTTGTTGAAAGTGTGGGCTCGTCATTTATGCCTGTGGGACTTCCGGCGTTCTGACATCACGGGCTTTGAGGGGTATTCGAAACTTGAGAATTTCACTACCTTCCTTTCCATATAACGACGAATTTGGTTAAGCCAAGGTATTTTTGACCTCGTTCCCATAAATTCAATTGGTTTCCTTTCAGTTGGTTCAATACGGAGATAGCAATTGAATTCCTACACGACCTATGGGAAGGGCACACCATAGTTGAAGGTAGAATTATACTAGTCTCCGAAGAAGTAATTGATGAGGTATCCTGACTTCCAATGGAAGGGGAAAAGTGGACTGATAAACATGTCCTCATACAAGAAGCAGTTTCAGTATATCAGGACCCAAATGAGAAATTGGTACGAAAAGGAAAAGGTATGGACCCTGTGTCCTTGAAGCATCCTTGGCGAGAACTGGAAGTCATCATCCAAAAGTATATCACATGTGACGGACGCCGTGACATGGTAAAGTCTCGTCAACTCAAATTGTTAGTTGTACTCAAATAAAATATTTCAGTTAATTTACCTTTTTTCTTGAATTCTATATTGCATGACACTGTTGTTCGGATTACGAAAACTAAAAACCCTCAGGCAGTTATCAACCATCCTGGCCTATTAAAGTTGATTATTGTTCATGAGTTAAACAAACATCAGTTAGCATGGGATAGCCTTGTCAATCCTGCCCTACTTGCCCCTGATAGAGCAAATATTGAGCATCCAAGAACAGACATGCCAGTCCCTAAGAAAGCTAGAGGGAAGAGAACTTGTGTCGCGACCTCAGTTCCAGTAAAACAAAGACGGTCTGCAAGAATAAAAATTTAGAAAAATACCTCAGCATTTCCAGAATAAATATGGCCATCCTATACACCCCCTCTGAGCCCTCAAAATGCACCTTTACAGGGTTATGAGGAGGAAATGACTCAATTATTAGAACAGATGAGAGCATCTTGTGAATCTAGGAGCCCATTTGAGAAAATTGAGGATCAGAGGAATCTTTCGAACCAGTCTGCCTCTGCTGGCAATTATGGTCACACTGAAATCCTACCTTCCACTGATGAATTCCAGGATTTGAGGGATTTATCTCCCTCTGATAATGAATGTTTGAATAAGGAAGACCAGATAGAGAGAGCATATGAGTATGGAAACCAGTCAGGGGATACTTTTTTATTAGACCAGGACACAAATGTTGATACAACCCCTCTGACACCTGAAGAAAATATTGCTCCACCCAACCAAGATATCAATTTTGGCACAACCTCTTTACTGCATGAAGAAACCCTTATTTCATTAAATTATAACCCTAATACTGGCACAACCCTTCCTGAACCAGAAGTTGTTGTTGCATTTTCCCCTGCTAGAACCCCTTAGAAGGAAAAATTAGCTTGGGCTAAGTTGAGAAAAATGCGCAGGAAATGCAGAAAATTGAGAAAAATAGTTAAGGGAGCTACAACCCCATGATCTCGTTTACCAACCACTATTGAAAGGGAGCTTGAACCCCCTAATCTGAACACCGGCTTCTACTGGCAGGAAGCTTCTACTTCCATACTGAAGGCTTCAACCCTCAGAATCACTGCAGACCACGTTTCATCAATTTTCACACTAGATAACACAGCTTCAACACAACTCTTCTTAAAGAACAACAATAATAAACTTCACCCAATACTTCAATCAGAACAGTGAGATCACTGTAACTAGAACATAGTAATAACCCAGATTTCAGAATCAGTATGTAGAATCAAACTCAACCCTGAACATTCATTATCTTAAAATGCATGCGCTACTTTTATTTATTGAACCCGCGTGTATACACACTTTCCTTAACACCAACCTGCATATAGAACTGTGAATATTGTTTTTCAGAATATGATCAGTCTCAGATCCAGATCTGAGGCTTTCAGTCATATATCTTCTCAGTATTGCAGAACCCTTGATCAGTCAGACATCATAAAACATATTTACTCACTCATTGATCAGATTTGTACATAATTTACTTAGCAGCATGTACAACATTCAAGCAACCGAGATCTACATGAAGATTTCATTGACAGACAATAGAAATACAACAGTAATAAATAGAAAACCTCTGCAATAAGCTTCAAAAAACCCTGACTTCCATATGCGCCTATTCTGAGACAAATCCGCGTATATACGCACTTTTACTAAGACGAACTAGCGTATAGATCTGTAAATATTAATTCTTCAAAATGTTTCAGATCTATAGAATTTACCCAGATTTCTTCACTCCACTTCAGCAAACATGCGCCAGGTCTCAGATCTAATCATCTCTTCAATAGATCATGCAAGAACATAGTCATTTCTGGTCTAGAGATCCTGATCCATCAATCTATCCAAGGGTGCATCATAGATTCATATTTATTAATAAAACATAGTTCATCCTATTCAGATATGCTTTAGAGAGAAGTATTTAGTGATAACCCATACATATGCACACACTTTGCACTATGATCTTCTTCTCCTTATATATATTTAGCCTTTACCAATACCATGAGTCAAAACCACATAACTTACGATGGTATTCTTGGATGGAATCAAATAGACGACATAACGCTCAATACTATGGGCTAATACCATGGTAAAGCCTCCTGATATATTATTTTTAGAGCACAAAAGGCATACGCGACTTGGATCGTTCTTATCCTCGTGTATATGCGACTTGGCCTGCACAAACCCGCATATAGAACCTTCAATATGAATATTACCAAATCTTCTATTGAACATTACACATTTCTTCTGATAGACTCCTGAGCTTCTAATGAAGACATATACTCCATCTTTTACCATAGAGTTGCCATCAAGGACAACATATTAAGACATAAGAATCATATTGCCAACAATCTCCCCCTTTGGACTTGATGGCAACCATGATGGTGTTTGATCACCACAACATATAGATACATTAAACATAACCATTATTCAAACACCCAAAATACTCCCCCCCTTTGACATCAAGGGCAAAGGGCACTATTTTGACCATGCTCCCCCTAAGGTCATGCTGAATCTCCAGACAAATTTTTCAGACTCTATAACTCAATCGAGTATGATCACAAAGGACTCATACTTAAATCAAAGATCTAACCAAGAGGAATTACATAATTGACTCAACTATCCAACCAAGTGGGTTTACAAAGTATAACAAGTCCTTACATGACTGAATAGAACAATTTACATCATGAGTGTCAACATTCCCTTTTCATCAAATTAAAAAAATGACGGAGATCATATATCAAAAACCAATCAGAATTCCAACAATGCATCCTTTTCAGCAAGACAGGTGCTCCCCCTAAGCTTATGCATCCTGAACACCTTCAACAACCAATTCATCAAAGCATCTTCATCGAAGAATAATACAGAAATATGAATATTGGAACAACAACAGAGATTACCCAACAACACCACAACTGTTCTGAGCGTTGACCCAGAGAATTTTTGTCAACAAAACACATACGCAGTTTTGATGCACAGAAACTCGCATATATACGCGATTTGTCTTTAAGAAACCAACGTATCGAATTTAAACTTCTGAAATTAAACCGATTTGATCAGAGAGGTAGAGACAACTCCAACTTCTGTTTGAGATATTTGAATGCTTCCCTAGGAAGAGGTTTAATAAATATATCAACAACTTGTTCTTTGGAGGGAACATACTCCAATTTAACCTTTTGTTCAAGCACTTGTTCACGTAGGAAGTGATACTTGATAGGAATGTGCTTGGTCTTGGAATGCATAACGAGATTCTTTGAGATACTAATGGCACTTGTGTTATCACATAAAATAGAGATGGGAGGTGAACATTTGATTTGAATGTCTTGTAGAGTCTGCATCATCCAAAGGACTTGTGTGCAACATGATGCGGCAGCCACATATTCTGCTTTTGTTGTAGATAAGGCAATAGAACTTTGTTTCTTGCTGAACTAAGATACTAATCGGGCTATAGAATGCACCACCACTAGTGCTTTTTCGATCATCAACATTTCCAGCCCAATCTGCATCTGTGTAAGCATGAAGAGTGAGATCAACATTCTTTGGATACTATAGACCAAAGTCTTGAGTCCCTTGTATATATTTGAATATTCTTTTTACAGCCCGAAGGTGAGACTCTTTTGGATTAGCTTGGAATCGTCTAACAATCCCAACTACATGCATAATGTCTCGTCTTGTCCCGGTTAGATAAATCAGACTTCCAATCATGGATCTATATTCTGGTTGATTCACTGTAGGAGAATCATCATGAGAACCGAGGTTACATCCAATTACCATTGGCGTACCCACAGGTTTGAATTCTTCCATCCCATACTTTTTCAGAATTTGCTTAAGATATTTTTCTTGTGATAGAGATATGCCATATGTTGCTTGTTGCATTTGTAAGCCAAGAAAAAATGTTAGTTCCCCAAGTAAAGACGTTTCAAATTCTTGCTGCATAACAGAAGCAAATTTTTGACTCATGTATTCTTCATTACTTCCAAAAATTATGTCATCAACATATACAACTACAATCAACAATTTATCATTCTCAATTTTTGTGTATAAGTTACTATCAGCAGATCCCTTTGTAAAACCTTGTTGATGAAGATATTTGTCAAGAGGATAGTACCATGCCCGAGGAGCTTGTTTGAGACCATATAAAGCCTTTTTAAGTTTTCAAACAAGTTTTTCATCATTTCATAGAATGAATCCTTCTGGTTGTTCTATATAAACTTCTTCTTCTAGATCACCACTAAGGAAAGCAGATTTAACATCCATTTGATAAACTTTGAATTGTTGGAAACTTGAAAAAGCAGGAAACATTCTTATGGCTTCAAGTCTAGCTACAGGAGCAAATGTTTCTTCAAAGTCTATACCTTCTTGTTGAGCATACCCTTTACAAATAAGTCTAACTTTGTTTCTAATAACATCTCCATTTTCATTTAACTTGTTTTTGAATATCCATTTTGTTCAAATCACATTTTTATCATGAGGTCTTGGAACCAATTCCCAAGTATGATTCTTTTCAATCTGATCAAGTTCTTCATTCATGGTTTGAATCCAACATTCATCTTTACTAGCTTGATTTACATTTTGTGGTTCAATAGTGGATAGGAATGCTAGATAGCTAGGAGATCCTACAAGAGTTCTTCTTGTTTGAACACCTGATCCCTTTTCTCCCAAAATTTGAGATTCTGGATTATTCTTTTGAACATACCTAGATGGGGCCTTTTCAGATAGATCTTCTTCTGGTGCTTCATTGGGTTCACCTTCTATATTATTGTTATTTGATTCAGGAAAATATATGTCATCATCATCTTCATTTGTTGTTGTTATTTCCCTTTTAGGAGTTGAGAGAGACTTGTCAATTACAACATCAATACATTCAACAATCTTCCAAAGTCTTTTATTGTAACATTTATATGCTTTACTTCTAGAAGAGTAACCAATAAATATTCCTTCATCTGCTCTAGGTTCAAGCTTACCAAGTTTTTCATCATTGTTCTCAATAAAACATTTTCTTCCAAAAACTCTAAAATGCTTTGTGGTGGGAAGATTGCCATACCAGAGTTCATAAGGAGTTTTATCACTGTTCACCCAAACATGAGCCTTGTTTAGAATATTTACTGCAGTATGTGCTGCTTCTCCCCAAAAGGTGTCGGAAGTTCCAAATTCATCAAGCATAGAGCAAGCCATTTGTTGAACTATTTTATTCATCCTTTCTACCACAACATTTTGCTGTGGGGTTCCAGCTACAGAAACTGTCTTTTTATGCCATGATCTTCACATAAATCAAAGAATTCATCTGATATGTATTCTCCTCCTCGGTCAGATCTAAGACATTTGACTTTTAGATCTAATTCATTTTCAACCAAAGCATTGAAGATATTAAAATTTTCAAATGCTTCATCTTTATGTTTCAGTAAACCAATCCAACACATTCTAGAGAAGTCATCAATAAATAAAATATAGTATTGTTCTCCACGAGGTGAATTTTTCCTTACAGGACCACATAGATCAGTATGTATAAGTTCAAGAGGCTTACTTGCTGATCCTTATTTAGAATTGAATTGCACCCTGTTTTTCTTACCAAATTGGCATGATTTTCATATGGTACTTTCACGTAGAGTTGCACCCTGTTTTGCTTACCAAATTGGCATGATTTGCATATGGTAATTTCAGGTAGAGTGATGCTGGGAAGATCACGAACAACTTTGATTCTGTTGGATTTTCTTATTTGAGAGAAGCTCAAATGTCCCAACCTTCTGTGCCATAACCAATTTTCTAAAGATTTACCCAAGTAGCATTGTTTTTGGCCGCCTTTCAATACATACATATTGCTTGGTGTTCTAGTTCCTTTTATTACAATTTTTCCTGTGTCAAGTTCACGTACTACACATTCTTCTGAACTAAAGACAACTTCATTTCATTGATCACACATTTGACTCACACTTAACAGGTTGTGCTTTAATCCATCCACATACATAACATTGTTAGCTTTCACCTTTTCTTTTAGAAAAACAAAACATTTTCCTTTAATGATAGTAGGAGAGTCATTTCCAAAAGTAACATTATTTTCTTTCTATAGAGCATTGTATGAAATGAGTTTATTTCTATCACATGTCATGTGTTTTGAGCATCCGCTATCAATGTACCATTGATTTTCTTCCCCTTCTGCAAATAAAGCTATACCATAGCTTTCAACCTGTAAGTCCTTCTTTCTCCAAACCTTGGAATTTGAAGGTATATGCTCTTTTGGCTGAAGTTTGCTCTTGCATTCAGATTCTTCATGACCAAATTTATTGCAATAAGCACATTCAATTTCATTTTGAAGAGGAGAAAAGTTGTTATAAGTATTCTTCTTTATTCCAGTCTCATTTCTTTGTTTTCTTGCTTCTCTGGTCATGATGGTTTTACATGCAACACATTGAGCAGCCTTATGACCAAAATTATGACATGAGAAACATTTTCCATTAAAGAAGAATTTTCTACGATCATGAAACCTTATTTTTATGTTTACCAGCTGATTGATATTTCTGTTATTGTTCTTCCTTGTATTAAAGTGGTCATGCTTTACCTGTGTGGTTTCTTTGTTCTTTGCTAAGAGACAGAATGTTGCAGGCTGGCTTTAGCTGCATTTAGATAGCTTGGTGCTGAAGACTGAGATGATTCTCCAATATATCCAAGACCTGTCTTTATAAGAGGAGAGCGTTGTACCTTGATAATTTCATTTAAGGTTTCAGATCCTTTAGAAAATCTAAAATTTAAAGTTTTCACTTTCTCAATTTCCTTTCTTAGACTTACTATTTCACATTCTAATTTCTCATTGTGCTTCTCCTTTTCCATAAGCTGATTTTTTAGAGTATCTATTGAAATTTTGTTTTCTTCCAAACAAATTTTGAGATGATTTATTTATTCAAGAAAATCATTTTTTAATAATGCATCCATAAAAGTAACACTAGAGTCCTTTTCAAAAGCCATGAGTAGTCTATTATCTTGATCAAATTCTCCTTCTTCACTATTTGATAGACCATCACTATCTTCATGAGTATAATAGCTTTTTCTATTGATAACCGTTTCTTATTTCCTTTAGCCACTTCCTTTCCCTTTTCATGACTATCATTATGGGGACATTTAGCAGCATAATGACCAACTCTTCCACAAGAAAAACATTTAAAAGGAAGCTTATCTCTGAACCTTCCAGTGCCAAGTTGTAGCTTCTTTACAAAATTTATCTCATATTCTTCTAAAACATACCCTGATCCTTCTTGTTCTTCTACCTCCTTTCCTTTTGCAGCAGCTCTAAAGACAACTTCTTTGACTTCAGATGGACCTCCTTTTCTCATTTCACAAGCAGTCAGAATCCCATGAAGTTTAACAACAGTAAGAGTTTGTAGATCCTGCTTCTCTTCAATAGCAAACACTTTTGACTCAAATTTGGGAGTTAGAGATATTAAAAACTTTTCTACCAGATAGTGTCAGATATGGTTTCACCCAGATTTCTCATACGATTTACAATATCATCTAGACGTAAAAAGAAACTGGCAATGATTTCCTCATTATGCATTTTGAGTTTTTCGTATTGAATTCTGTGAGTTTGGAGTTTACACTTTTTACCTTGACATCACCTTCATAGCTTAGAATGATTTTGTCCCATATCTCCTTTGTTGTATTCAACTGCATGACTTTGACAAATTCTGATTCAATTAAACTTCCCAATAATGCATTGACTGCCTTTGCATTGGTTTCATAGTTCTTTCTTGCTGCTGCATCTGTTGGAACTGAAGTTGGATATTAATAACCTCCTTCAACTATAGTCCATACCTCTGCTCCAAGAGACTGAAGATAGGATCATGTCCTTATCTTCTAGAAGATTAATTCTTTTAGAAGGCTGATAATCTTTTATCCCCTCTTGATTGCTGAACCAGTAGTCCCCTTTAATAAACTTCCCAGAAGACATAAAAGCCATTATTTAGGAAAAATGCTAAGAAGGGGGGGGGTAAATGGTGAATCAAATATTTAGAGCTTACTTGATAATTTAGCATATACAATTCCATACGCGGCTTTAATGAACCCAACTCGCATATACATGTGCATATACCAACAGAAACTTGCGTATACTGGTATAATTTTAATGTTAGAAAAACTTTCAGAAACAATTTTTAACTCAGCTTATCAGTTATGCAATCTGTTAGTTAAGCAATAAATATGTGTAGAAATAGCAGAATAAATAATTACACAAGAGCAACACACATGAACACCAAGATTTAAGGTGGAAACCCAATTCGAGAAAAAACCACCGTTGTTGTCGTCTCTGTCTTCAATATTTATTATATGGAAAACTGCTTACAATATTATACTAATGCAGACTCGTATCAGTACGCAGGCATCTACCTGCAGAAGGCTGCAACCTTCTCTCATTTTCCAGCTGCAACTGGAAGGGAGCTACAACCCCCTGATCTCATTTACCAGCCACTACTGGAATGGAGCTTCAACCCCCTGATCTGAACACCAGCTTTTACTTGAAAGAAGCTTCTACTTCAATACTGAAGGCTTCAACCCTCAGAATCGCTGCAGACCATGTTTCATCAATTTTCACACTGGATCACACAGCTTCAACACAACTCTTCTTAAAGAACAACAATAATAAACTTCACCCAATACTTCAATCAAAACAGTGAGATCACTATAACTAGAACACAGTAATAACCCAAATTTCAGAATCAGTATGCAGAATCAAACTCAACCTTGAACATTCATTATCTTAAAATGCATACACTACTTTGCTTTACTGAACCCACATGTATATGCACTTTCTTTTACATCAACCTGCGTATAGATCCGTGAATACTGTTTTTCAGGATATGATCAATCTCAGATCTAGATCTGAGGCTTTCAGTCAGATATCTTCTCAGTATTGCATAACCCTTGATCAGTCAGACATCATAAAACATATTTACTCACTCATTGATCAGATTTGTACATAATCAACTTCGCAGCATATACAACATTCAAAAAACCCAGATCTACATGAAGACTTCATTGACAGATAGCGGAAATATAATAGTAATAAACAGAAAACCTCTGCAATAAGCTTAAGAAAACCTTGACTTCCATACATGCCTTTTCTGAGACAAATCCATGTATATACACGCTTTTGATAAGATGAACTAGCATATAGATCTGTGAATATTAATTCTATAGAATGTTTCAGATCTATAGTAATTACCCATATTTCTTCACTCCACTTCAGCAAACATGCGCCAGGTCTTAGATCTAATCATCTCTTCAATAGATCATGCAAGAATATAGTCATTTCAGGTCTAGAGATCTTGATCCATCAATATATCCAAGGGTGCATCATAGATTTAGATTTATCAATAAAATAGAGTTCATCCTATGCAGATATACTTCACACAAAAGTTTTTAGTGATAGTCCTTAGATATGCACACACTTTGCACTATGATCTTCTTCTCCTTATATATATTTAGCCTTTACCAATACCATGAGTCAAAACCACATAACTTAAGATGGTATTCTTGGACGGAATCAAATAGATGACACAACGCGCAATAGTGTAAGATAATACCATGGTAAAGACTCATGGTATCTTATTTTTAGAGCGCAAAAGGCATATGCAACTTGGATCATTCTTATCCACGTGTATACGCGACTTGGCCTAAACAAACCCGCGTATAGAACCTTCAATATGAATATTACCAAATCTTCTGCTGGACATTACACATTTCTTCTGATAGACTCCTGAGCTTCTACTGAAGACATATACTCCATATTTTACCAGAGAGTTGCCATTAAGGACAACATATTAAGACATAAGAATCATATTTCCAACATACAATTCAATTCAGTAATTGCAAGTGTCGTGTGTTACGATTTCCTTTTCAAACAGGTTGAATTTATCATTAATATTCCTTTATTGTTGAGTGAGGTTTTTCCATTCATTATATTGACTTCAGCATGGTTAAGTAGTTGTTGTTCAATTCTTCATATTGTTAATTCTTGAGTTTTTCGATTGCAAGTGTGAACGTATCGTTTGTTGTTCAATTCTAAAGGTTGTTATTAATTGAATTATAGAGAATTCCATTGCAAAATGTTAATAGGTGATTGTTGTTCAATTTGTTAAGTATTTATTTTCTATTGTTGTTCAATTCATTAAGCTTGTTGTTCAAATGAAAAAGATCTTTAATTTTAGCATCGAGTGTTTACTTTCTAGATAAGATCAGGCTAGAGTTTCATCCTTTGATTGGTGTGAAGTATTTCATAGTTTACTTTTGAATTGATTAATTAAACTTTGAGAATTAGATAGTATTTCTTGCAACGATTTAGAGTAGTTGACCTCTGATTTAACTCACATATACTTTGCTTGCACTCTTGAAATAAATAGACTTTCCCTAGGTTGATGATTAATGTGAAGCATTAAGGTTACCTTTAATAATCATCTTTTTGAACCAACAATTATGGTTCTATAATTGGAGGGATTATTGACGTCACCACTTTTGAAAAGAGGTATTGCCATACTAGTTGTCCAATCCGTGGGGAACCCCTGCTGTATGATGTTGAAATTTTTTGTGATGTGAGGTGAAAGAATTTTTAAGCCCCACTTTAGATACTCTGCTTGGAGTTCATCTAAGTCTTTTGCTTTTCCAGCGCCCAACTTCTTGATACCCATCTCTACCTCTTGCACTGTGAAGAGTTTTGTGTCTGTGTTGACCAAGGAAGGAGGGTCAACCTTGGGACACTGCTCTTAAAGTTGTCTTGCATAGTTAAACCATTTATAAGTTGTAATGTCGTTTTCAGTTTGCACCTTTTTCAGTCGGAGCTCCTTCTAGAATAATTTGGGCTTATTTTTCCCAAGGAAGATTAGTTCTTCTCTCCTCGAAAGCATGAAATCAACCTTTTTCTTTCTTACTATATGCTTGTAAGATTTGAGCTTTATGTTATCCTTATCTGATTCCTTCCGCCTTCTCCTTGCCTTTTTTCATTCCTCGTCAAACCAAGCATTAACCAGAAAGCAATTTGTTTCAAACTTCTTAATTTTTGCTCGTTTGCACTCAACGAGTGCGCTTTGAATTAAATGTCTTAGTCCATGACTATGAAGGCCATGAAATGAGATTTCTTCCTTCTCAAAGAGCCTCTCTAGCATTATTTTGAAGGTATTGCAATTCTCTAGAGTCAAAATAATTATGCCCTTTGGGGGATTTTGTTGAACACACTGAGTTTTTGACCCTAATTGCTTCTTTTTGGTCCAAGAGAAACTTAAATAAATTGGCTTGTGATTTGATTTTAAGTCCCAAATTTGATCTCCAATCAACACCATTTTCTCACACAAACTGTGCGAGCAAATTACATAATCTACTACACTTGCTCCATTGGAAGTATTACAAGTGAAATTACCAGACTTTTCCCATCTAGTCAAACCATTACAAATGACTAAATCGAAAGCCCCACATAGCGTAAGAAATTGTTCTCCAAAGAGATTGCTGCCTTTATCCTCTGAAATTCGTTCCCACTAATGATTACTCTCTTCTGTAAGCTAGATAGGGTCACAGTCTTCTTTACAACAAAAAATGCTTACTTGTTCACCTGTAGTTTTAGCATTGAAATCTCCCACTATAAGGACTTCACCTAGCTGAGAATATATTGCAATATCTGTTTCTAGGGCTGCAAATGGATCTTTGTGGTTAAGCCCCATACTTTTGTAGATTTTTGAAACTTGCGGTGCAAAATAGCATGCTGTAATTTTGATGTGATTTCCATTTTATGATATTTTAAGCCAGACAAATTGCTTATTTGGGTCTTCTTTTTATAGCTGAATGAAACGACCTTCTTTTTCTCTTACTAATACCATGATACCCCCGTGCCCTTTTCCATTCCCTGCCGCCTTGTTCCACACTGCTATCTTCCAATACCCTTCAAACAAAGGTGTCTTGCACCTTTCATGCTCATGTGTTTCTATGAGGCAAATTATGTCTCTACCTTCCGCAATAGGCCCTAATCTAGGTCCCCGTCTCCATGGGTAACCCCTGCAGTTCCAAAAAAATAATCTTAATGAAACCTGGGTACAACTTGATTGCTATTTGTTTTGACATGCAAGACTCACAATTGAGTCTTTGTCCCTTCTTGCCCATACTGACCTTGCTTCCTCATTTCTTGCTGAAGAGTTTGTTGCCTCTTCTTTGTTATCATTTTGCTGCCTTGTTTTGGAAGGAGGTCCAAATTTCCCTATCATAGCTTTACCTTTATAAATCCATGCTCTTTTTCCCTCATCCCTTGCTGCCTTAACTTTTGTCATTTCATCCCTCCTTTCCTCTTGTTGTCTTACAATTAAATCTTCTTCTAGAAAAAACTGAGAACCCCTCAAGAGTTGCTTCTTGCTTAGAATGATATCTTTATCATGCAAGCTGGGCATGATGACTTTTATTGGCCTAGCTCTCTCACCGTTAAGCTTACCTACTCTCCATGCTTGACATATTTTTCCTTGCCATTAGAGCTTGTCTTTCAAGAAGTCTCTTGCAAGGTCAAGAGTACATTCATTTTTCCCATAATCTTTCACCCCTTTAATAATTATGTTTGTTGCTCTATCCTGTCTTTCCTTGTTTTCTCTATCTTGCATGTTGTCAACTTGAATGTTTGTTTCTCCTTCCCTCTTAGCAGAATTGCTAATAACTTGAGCCCATATTTTGGAGAGTTTTGCAGAATCTCCTTTCCCCTCTTCTCTTCATGTCTCTTCATTGTTGTCTATTTGGAAAACTACTTTCCCCTTATCCCGGGATGGTTTCACATTCATCACCTCTGTATTCTCCATTCTGTTTTCCCTATTCGGAGGGCTTCCTGTAGCAATGACACTTGCTCCTTCAGAACTTTGTTGCTTTCTGCTAAAGCCTGGTTTTCAGCTGTTATTATGGATTGTACAATCGCTTTCCATATCTTTAGCTTCTACTACTTCCAACCTCTCTTTTACATTTAACAATTCTTTCACATAAAGATCAAAAGACCAAGTGAGAGGTGTGGATGTGGGACTATATAAGGCATAATCATCAATGAATTTTCCTTTTCCTTTGGACTTGTTGCCATATGCTTGCAAAGAGGACTTGTTTGGATGTTGTTTCTTGCGACGGACCCGAGTACTTTCCCTTTGAGACCTATTTTTCCTTGTCTCCTCCCATTTTAGACGAGCTAGTCTCGATTTTAAAATTCCCCGATATTGTTTGGCATTGACCCAAACCCACTTCCCAGTTTTGGCTGATGAGACAATTTTCACTTGCCCTATATCATTTGTTTCCACGGGTTCTAAAGTTTATTGTCCGGTTATCATGATGATATTAAGGGAAATCAAAGTCTCTACCCAAAACTGACCCTCTGTTTTATGCTTAACCCTTCAATATCTATTGGTCTGACCACTAAAAACTTGTTGCTCTACAATACCTAGTTAATTATGAATTCCCTTTCCCTGTATTTTTCTTCTATTTGTTATCGTTATATAAAACAATGAATTTGGTTATTAAGAATTTTTGGTTTCCAAATTAAAAAAACTAAATAAATCTTAACTCTAAATGCACCTAGCTGATCTATTGAATAGAAAAACAATGTCCATCTTCAACTTAGTGTTAAAAAAAATACCACCTCCAAAGAAATCAATCATTTTGCCATTCAATATTATTATTATTATATTTGTGAAGATAGGCTTATGTCCATCAACAATAAGTACATTGTAAATATGACATGTTGCGTGCGTCTAGCGTCCCTCCTATTTATTTAATTATAATCAAAACTTGTTGAATTGAAGTAGAGTTTGGATGACAAGGAATTGACGAGTGGCGTGGGAATAGCAACAGCAATGGCTCAGGCTCTGCAAGCTTCGCAGAGAGATGGAGCTTCATACTTAGCTTCATGCGACTTCTCAACCAAACATGTACAAATGCCTTGCAACATTACCATCTACAACATTTCCTTCCCCCAAATTCCACCCAAATGTCTCCAATTCAGATCATTCCAGAGCGGGAAATTTCCCACCAGACGACGCACTAAATTTCTGACCAGAAATGGCTTCATTTTCAATCGTTCTCACAAGGTACCCAAACAGTTGATTGCCACATCCGCCATGGCTTTACATTCCAACGAGGTGTGGTCACCTGAAAAGGGAGAGGAGGTTGAGGAGAGGAGTGTGAAGAAGCGGCCGAGGAGCTATCCCTTCAATGAGATAGAACCTCGTTGGCAGCAGTACTGGGAACAGAACCAGACTTTCCGCACCCCTGATGAAGTTGACACCACCAAGCCCAAGTTCTACGTCTTGGACATGTTCCCTTACCCGAGGTCGACCACTGGCTTTTCTCTTTCCTTCGATTATTTATTTAATGAAATGCCTTCATGGGAGTTGAAGTGCTGACCTCTCTTTCGCAAATAAGCCATGCGTTATATGACAATTTTAACAAAAGCGAAGCGTTTTTTTGTGGCTTTCAATGGGAGAAAACACAAGATGTTTATTACAAAGTGTTGCAATTAAGAGTTCAAGAATTTTAGGCTACTTCAGTTGTCGAATCTCCTCAAGTAGAGGGATTCAATATCTAATTATTATAAAAAATGTAGGATAATTATTCACCATTACTTGACACAAGTTTTGAACAATACGTAGCCAGTGACTAGAGCTGGAAATTATTATGAAACAGTCTGGGTGTTGAAGAATTCTTCTTTCTTTTTCTACTCCTGACAAGATGCTTTCCGTTATCAGTGTGTGCTAACTACGTCTTTTCCTTAATCACGGAATGGCTTACAGCATTCTGGAAAGATCCCTTTGGCCAAGAAGCCACTGGTGGGGATGGGTTATCTATTCTGCCAAAGGTTCTCAGGACTTGGCACCTGGTCCCGATTGTTTGACACTACCCACTTGCACTGATGAGATGGAGAGGCAAAACGTCTTTCTGGGGAGTTGAACCTGGATGTGCCTAACATCTCTTGGTGTGAAGTATGAAACACCCCACTTCCGAAACCCCTTTTACTATATTTTTCATGAAAAAAAATGATAGTACTGTCCATTTGACTATAAAAAGCTAACAAATCTTTCCCTAGTTGGAAATGTCCTCATTTCGTTGTGTCGATATTTAATCTCAAATCTTACTGAAATGTTTACACAGACTCAAGTCAGCGAAATCACGAGGCGTGTACCCTTATAACAAAGGATTATTTCTTATTGGCCAAATAGACTAGCAGCCTTTGGATACGTTACTGCTCTGTATCAGGTTCTGTCCACAATTTTATTAAATGCAGGGTTTTGTAGCTTTGACTAATTTCTGTTTTCTTTTCCCCATTCACGTTGTTAATATTTTGACAGAAAAAAGGACAAGAAGAGAGTGATTCACCATTTTTATCCATTGGATTCATTGCATAAATGCAAAAGAAAGATAGTTACAAACTACAAAATTGTTCTAAGTTCTAGCCAATGTCCATGGTGGCATTGGTAGAGAGCTGGTATCTTATGTTGATGCCTCTTTATATATGTAGTCTACTCACATTGTTACACCTTCAGGGCAACTACCTTTAGAGACACATTCAGTTGGATGTGATGATGCTGCTTAGATGAACTATTTTGCTCATCTTCTTAAATTTAGACCTGCTTTTCCACTTCTTTCCATCAGATACATACACGAGCTCTTTTAGACAACTCTACAGTGGTATATCAGCTCTTATGCATTCCACCTCAGATTATATGTGCGCTTGCAGATGGTATTCCATGGAATTTTTTTTTTTTTAATCCTGTTGATATGCTTTCATGTGTGGGTTCCTTGCTTATATATGGTGTGATGGTTTCTAACCTTGTCATGATGAAAGTAATAAAAATAATAAATTGGGTTTGAACTAATAACACTTCTTAACAATTAAGGTTTTATTATTTTGTCTCATGTACCATGGGGGGACATAATTGTCCTTGGATAAATGTTGTCTTGACTTAGGCCAAATTGTACCACCGGTGATCTAGGTGAGTAACTCACTCCATATCTTAACCATACCTAACACTTTCCATCATTTCCCTTTCACTAACATCCCATTCATCAAAAAAATTGTTGTTCCACGGGTTCACGCCCCCCCAACTGGGGGTTGAGTTTCCTAGCTCCCTCGCGCTCCGGGGACTTGGGGATGGCTGGGGGTTGCTTCCCCAAGCTCCCAAAAACCAAGGTATGCGAGGAAACTTATGAGGGGTCGTTTCCTAGATATTCGAGGTCGAATCCTCCATTGGGGGTCATTTCCTAGGCAAAAGGGGGTGTGAGGGGAAGTGAGGGGTCGTTTCCCCAGTCAAAAAATTGCAATTTTTTTTAATGAAAATAAAATTTCAAATTTCTAAGGGTTTGAGTTAACTTAAAAGTTTATTTCAATGTTTCATTGTTCATTTCACATTTCATTTACGCTGAAGCTGTCGCTGTTGCCTGACTTTATGTTGTATTATGGGGCAAGGCAAAGGATCAATCCAAATTGGATACAAGCACAAAAAATAATGGACTTGAAAATGAATCCAACAACAACAACACAATTACAACAGCAGAAGAGTGTAACATTGACATTAATCAACCCCTCTTACAACATGAAGGCAGTGCTGAACATTTAAATCATTCTCACACACAAATTTCTCATGAGTAATTTTCGATTAGACCAAAACATGAAACTGTTTTGCTAAGAAGTAGATTCTTTTAAGTTCCTGCCACCTTTAGTTATGAGAAAGGAAACCATTGTCGAAATTCGCAAGAATTTAGTGTATTTTTCTTCCCTTCTTATCTTCTATATTTGACATAAAGGCCATGGTCTCCAATTTTTTAACATCACAGTTACAAACTTAAATGTATAATATCCTTCATGATGTAAGTGTTATATATTGTATAATGATAAAGACAGTTACACTATAAATATTAAAATTTCAATGATATATCATATATTTTGATATTTATAAGTTTTTAAGACCACGATGTCCCCCCACATTTCCTAAACATTGGTGGGGAGATTTTGCATAGGCTTCTCCCACGTATCCCCGCTCCCTCGCCCCCATGCTGCATCTGTATTGTTGCTGACACTGCCACTGTCAACACTGCATCTGTACTGCAACTCCCTTTGAATTCTGCATCCATGCTGCTGCTGACTTTGCCATTGCCAAGTGCTATTGGACTACAACACAGTTGCTTTCTGCAACCGAAAAACATCCAAAATTGGACAAGTATAATGCATTTCGGTGATGAAGATTTGATTGCTGCTAGCCACTGCGCTGTCCCTATGAAGCTGTTGCACTGCTACTGGCTTTTGCACTGCTGCCATCTCTGCCCAGACTCTGGCGCTGCTAGCTATTGCACTGTCACTTCTCCACTCCTCTGGACCAATTGGCACCCACCCATCCTGCTACTGCTGTTTTGGGTTCCCGTAGCAAGGTGATGATCCGAGATGTTTACTCCTCAGGGATCCTACCCAATCTTATAGATCTCTGGGTCTACGACTCCAAATCAGCCCACTTCCCTCCTGGAGGTATATGAGCGATCATGGCAAACTCCCCCTCCTCTATCTTTGCTGCTCTGACCTAAGGATCATGCTTCTCGTCCTTGTCCTTCTTTCTGAGAGGACACTATGTGGCATAATGTCCCATCTCGCCACACCAGAAGCATTTGATCTTTGACAAATCCTTCTTCCTCTTGCGTTGCTCTGGCTGCCCCTTTGATGGCTGCATTCTCTTCCTCTTCCTTCTTGATCTTCGAATGGCTGCTGCTGTCGCCCTCAATTTGACACTTGAATAAGTCTCTCTGCATCTCTTCTTGTTGAAGAGCTACCCACATTGACTCCCAGTCCGACGAGTTCTCTCTGCCCAGGATGCTCTACACAAAAACTTGATAATCCTCGGACACTCAGTTGAGGGCCAATCTGACCATCTTTGTGGCCTTAGGAGCTGCTCCTACGACTGCCAACTGATCTCGGTTTTCTTGAAGTCTAAATAGGAATGGATCAATATGCTCTCCTTTCTGCATCCTGATGGTCTGCATTTTCTCCTCCAAAAACATCTTCCGCTACTCGGAAGACCCCTGATATAACGTCTCCAGCCCATCCCACATCTCCTTGGCTGTCCCTTTGTTAGAGAAGTGTGAATTTATGTGATCCTTCACTCCATCGAGGATCAACCACTTGGCTTTAGCCATATTCTTCTTGAAGGCCCATAATGGTGTTGCATCCACTGATTCAGCTTGAGCACTTTCGATAAAGTGCTTGAGGTCATGCTCATATAGAAGGAAGGAGATCCTTGCCTTCCGGATTACATAGTTGGAGGCATCGTCCAATCGATCTTGGTCACGCAATCTGCTGGTGGCCATCTCACCCAAACACTGTCGATCTGCTGCCTTTCATCCTCTGCGCAACTGGCTTTACGCACTCTTGATGGAGAAAGCCACAAAATCTGTTGCTACTGCACGGGGAATATGAGTTTATTGGGCAAGAAACTCACCGAAGTTAGAAATCCCCAAAACTCTGTTTCAGCTACACTTCCTGACGCTCCGCACCAACAATCACTGTTGCGCAGTCAATTGCGTCACTCTAATTGGTGATCTGCATAGATCTACTGCGCTGCTCCCTCTTGCCTCAGACAAACAACAATCTGGAACAATCCTACCTCTCCGTTGACTCACTCAGAGAGAGATTTTCCTGCTGCTCTAGCTCTCCTGGCTTGGACTTTGGAATCAACTGGGAGATCGAACGCGGCTCTTTGATCCCAACTTTACCGATGCTGAATCTGCTGGAGTTGTTCTTTGCTTCTCCTGCACTCAGCTTAAACAACCTCTGATACCATGTGAAAATTTTGTCAACTCAGGAATCCTATTGCAACAACTCGAATATATTCACCTAAATATTAATTTTAACTTAAAAATATATTTGCAGTTTTACTACGACAAGCACTGAATACATCACACTGCAACCTACACTACAGTGTCATTTGTTTAACTGGAATTCGATTTCTCTCCAGAATATAAGCATTTTTGATTGGCATTCTTGAGTGTTCGTAGAGGAAACCGACTGGATTTGACAAGATAAAGGACATTCAAGGGGCACATCAGTTACCAGTTTACTAAGGGCCCTGTCTCTCCATTTCAATCCAAAGATCTTTGTCCTCTGCAGACTGTCGGGTATCATATGTTGATTTCGATAGCACCGGAAAATGTTCTAAGTCTCATTTTTGGTAGAGAGGCTTGGACATCAATTATCCAGAGAACCCAAAAATCGTTTGTGGAAATTCCACTCGGATATGACTTTATTAAAATAATTAATTATTTTAATGCAGACCCTAAGTTCAAACTTAGGGAAATTAAATAATTAAAGGGTATTAGTAGAGTAGAGTGTGAATCTTCTAGAAAATGAAGATCAAGTCAACTTAAATTTGAGCCATTGATTAACGATATAATCTTGGCCGTTGATTCATCAGTGAGAAGACTATAAGAAGAGACTTGAGGGCCATTTGGAAATCAAGCCGGGGACACTCTCAATACCCGAAGGAAATCAATTCTGAAGCAAGAGAATTCGATTTCAGTGGGTAAGTTTGTAGAGGCAGGGTTGCAGAAGCAGAAGGAGGAGGGAGGAGTTAGTTATCGGGAAGTAGAAGTCAGGAGGATGAAGGGAAGGGTGAGCTGATCAACAGCAAGAACCCCTCCACACAGAATCACGCAGTCCAGAGAGGGACTGTGCAAAGCTCTCACGCTGGATGACGCAGAGGGTGAAGGAGGTCACCCCGAGGGTCCGAAATTTTTCTGGAAGGTCTAGAAAATTTAGCCAAGTGTTTGCAAATTTTTCTATGATCATCAGACTCTTGTAAATGTACTTTCCATTTCAGAAGATAAATATAAAACCCTCATCTACTGCACCGGTTTTCCCACATTGGGTTTTTCCGGGGACAATTGTCCAAAAATAACTGTGTTAATGTGGTTGTTTCTATTGTGCTACTGTAAATTATGTTTCTGTTCTTATGCTCTTAACAATAATGAAGATCTGCAAATGTGTTTATTTCGGAATTTACTGAAGCATCTGTAAATAACTTATCTCATAAGTAGGAGAAATAAACCAAGTATTGCAGAAATATTTTCCTCTTGAAAATTTCACATTATGAGGTCCGTTAGATGAGGTGTATAAACGAGAATTTTAAGCTCGAATACTCGTTCAACATTTCCACCGAATTCCAATGAGCACGGACCCAAAATGGGCAAGCTGCCTCCTGCTTGCTAAGGGTCTGATGTAGGAGCATCGAGAACCTAACCAGCAATGTGACGTCTTGGTCACATTTTGTGGCTAATTGGAATTAAAATAAACTTAGGAATAGTTTAATAATTTAATTATTAAATTTGTTATTTATTTTTAGAGAATTGTTAGTTTGTTTTATATTTAATTAAATTTGGCATAATAATAGAAGTTGGTTTCCCTCCCTGCGTGGATGTAGAGCCAACATAGAGATAAGCCTAAAAAATAGGAAGGTAGAAATTTATTGAGGAAGTCTATTTTAGGAGGAAGTAGTTTTATTTCTCAAATATAAATAGTTGAAGGATGGTAAGGGAACTTCAAGTTTTTGTTTCCGTCAATATGTAGATTTTAGAATTTTTATAAAAATTTGATCAGTAGATCATTTATGTCAGATAAACTGTTTTATGGATTAATCTGCAATTACAATTTTATTATACGTATACATGTTCTGGTTTGTATGATTGCAGAAGTTTGAAAATGTTGTGACTATGTCATCGAGGGCGTTTGATATGAGAGATTGCAGCAGAGACAGTGTACTTGTGAACGCGTTTGGAAGAAGTTTGAAAACATTGTGACTATGTCACCGAGGGCGTTTTGATATGAGAGATTGCAGCAGAGACTGCATACACATGAATGCGTTTGGAAGGTGTGCAGTCTCCCATCGCTCACGTTGTGTATGAAGCTGGAGTCTTGAATGTCAAGGACGGACAAAATCACAGTCCAACCATTAAAGCACCTCAAGCAATTAATATAGTTTACGACAGCAAGACGTTCAGCGGATGTAAGGACGACATATTCGATGGAAACCGTGAAACAAGCAGTCTGGTTGAACCACTTCTCCAGCATTGGAACAAAAGGTCGGGGTTAAAGACAAAGTCACCACTGCATTTTTGATCATGAGCAATTGAAGAGCGATAAGAATATTGCTAATGCCAATGATTTTCGTGCCACCAAATTCGCTGTTGTAAATATTAAATGGTTTCGTGTTTGGTTGTTGGAAAGAGCGTAGGCTCAAACACTGCAGTGGAAGTTTTTTTGTTGGGTTCCAATCTAAGTCACTTGATATGGGGATACGGGATGCGGGGATTCGAGGAATCAGATTCGGGTACGGTGACCCCCGGAACAGGATACTTCTGGGATACGATACGCTATATATATATATATATATATATATATATATATATATATATATTAAAAATTAGGTATTTTTTACACAAATTCATATAAAATTCATTGATTCAAACATAGATACTCATGAGTCATACATGATCATTGATCATTGATACATTGATACACCATACATGATACAATTGTCAAATTTACTCAGAAAGACAAGATTGAAGATAGTAAGATACTGTAGTTTTCTCATTAAGTCATCAGAATCAAAATGTGTTACATAAGTACATTGCCAATGGCAAATTGAAATAGAAAATACAAAAAAACTACAGTCTCCAAGACTACAAGCCTGAAGCCTCAATGAATCAAAGTCAGTGAGTCATCAATCCTCATCATCATAATCAGCATCACTGTCCTCATCCTGATCATCATCTTCACCACTGCTCTCCTCTGGCTCTGATGCATCCTCCTCCTCTGTCATCTCTGCATCTGTTGGTGTGGAGGATGACACCTCTACTCCATCATCAAATCTGACAGGCTCTAGCACTAGCGCATTGAGATCAAAGTTGGCCAATGCCAACTCAACACTGCTGTCCAGACCCATATCATCAAGAAAGACATCCCACATCTTTGTCTTTCCCTTCAACCAATCCTCCCTCTGCCTGTAGATGAGACGAAGGTTGGTGTGCACATACACCATTGTCTCTGCCTTGGATTGCTCAAGCCTGCTCTTCTTCACACTATACAAATTCCCATATGTGCTCCAATTCCTCTCGCAACAAGAGGATGAAGTCACTTGAGAGAGGAGCCTCATGGCTAACTGCTGTAGAGGAGGGCTTGTTGCCCCATGAGTTGCCCACCAAGAATAGGGCTTCTTAGCCCCCCTGTCTTGAATCACATCATAGCCTAGAAATCGCCTAGTGCCAGTGGAAAAATTTGCAAAGGCATCCTCCACCTCATCAAGGAATGCCCTATCCTGAAAAATCCTCCTGAATGCATCTTTCCTCCCTTGTGAGATTTCACCATCCATGTGAGGAGGGAATTTGCGGGAAGGTCCACCATTCAGCTACTCATGGCTGTAGTATTTTGGATTCAAGGAGTGAGCCAAACAATGTAAAGGTGTGCAATTCTTGTCCCATCTGCTGACAAGAATATCCTGTATGATGGTGAAGAAGGCCTCCGGTGATGTCTCATACTCTGGGCACTGACTTTGTAAAACAATGGTCCTCATAGACTCAATCATGGAATCCCATCCCTCATAAACCTCTCCTAGGATGGGTTGGTCTGTATCTGCAAATCAGAGCAAGGAAATGATAGGCTCCATGATCTGAATAACTAGATCTACCTTCTCCCACCATATATCATCCAACACTGTGTCCTTCACCTTCTTTGAGGCTGCTTGATCCATCTTTCTCCAAAAAGACCAAAACTCTGAAATAACCATGGACCCAAGAGCGGTCTTGACCTCCCTCAACCTCTTCAACATGATGAATGAAGAGGCAAACCGTGTATCTGCAATCTTCAAAAATGATAGATTGCTGTACTCCTTGTAGATAGTGAGGGCATTTGTATGGTTTTGTACAAAGTTGCGGATATGTCGTGCATCCTCAATAATGGTTCCAATCCAAAGCACATCAAAAGCAATAGATTTCAGTGCCAAGTTCAATGAATGAATGGACAATGCAAGGTGTCCAAATACTTGTGGATATTTTGCTTCCACAATCGTGCCAACGACCTTGCAAACAAGTGCATTATCTGTAATGATTTGCACACAACAATCCACACCTACATGTTCAATAACTTTAAGAAATAACTCACCCATATATTGTGCATCCTTGTACTGTCCAAGTGCATCCACTGATTTCAAGAAAATTGGACCATTCAAGGATGACACCATGAAGTTGATGAGTGGGTAGCGTGTTGGATCTGTCCATCCATCAGAAACAATGCTAACCCCAGATGTTGGCCATGCTGATTTAATAGGCTCAAGCATTTTGTCCACCTCTTTCTTTACCTTTGTCAACAATGTGGTTCTGAGCTTCTCTGACCCAGGAGGCACATACCCTGATGGAGCCCCATGACTAAGAGCTCGACACATCTCAATAAATAGAGGTGACGGTGCAACATTAAAGGATATGAAGTTCTGATAGAAAAAAAAATGCAATGGTGAGATCAAGCTCTTCCCTCCTCTCTTTTTGGAAAATCTTGTCCATTGGACCAACTGCAGTTGCCTTTCTCTTTGCTGATTCTCCCCTACTAAAAGTCTCAAAAGGGAACTTGTTGCTGCTTTTCCTTAAGAATGGAAGGGGGTCATCATTCTTGTTTTTTATTTTTATTTTTCTGCCACATTTGCCTCACCAATACCCTGCTCTTTCTCCAATTCCTTCCTCTTTGGCGATTCAATTGTTGTACAACATTTAATTCCACAACCTGGAATACCCAACAAAAGAGCTTTCACACGGAAATATGTGCAAGTGAACTTGCCGTGGCAAAAATTGCATTTCCATGAACAATTTCCTCCTCCTCCTTTTTTTGCTGCCCCTTCCTCTCTTGTCACATATTTCCACAATGGGTATTTGGGGTCAACAATTTGTTTTCCCTGCACATTTGAAGTTGTTGTTGCAGCCCCACTTCCAATGGATGGAATACTTGCAGACCCTGATGAAAGAGGGACAGGAGGGGCATCTCCAGTGGAGACATTCTTCCCCTTTCTTTGCCCCTGTCTTGCTGCCTTTGATTGAGCCATGAATACTGTAAAAAATAAACAAAAATAACCAAATATATAAAACATATGCACATGCAAACACTAACAGCAAACTAAATGCAAAATATAGAGGGACAGTGCACTTACCGGATGCTCGAATCTCTTCGAAAGAACTCCCTTTCTCCTTGCTCACACTTGCTCCTTGCTCACCCTAGCTCCTTGCTCACTTGAGAAAATGAAATCAGTGAGAAAAACCAACAAGAAACACACTTTTATAAAAAAAGTATCGCACTTTTTTGGGCGGCTGTATTTGGCGGTACCCGATTCACCGGGTACGGATGTATCCGTACAGGGTACGGTCGGGATACGTTGTACCCTGTATGGATACGGCTATACCTGGTGAATTGGGGGCGAATCGGGTACGAATCGTATCTGATACGGGGATTCGGGGTTCGGTGACCCTTTTGGACGAATCCGGTAACTTAGTTCTGGGCCTTAATAGAATTGGACAATTTTGACGTGAAATTGTTAGAATCATTTTGTGTTCTTCATCATTTTGGTATCAGAGCTTGTTAAGCTGTTTTGGAGTATTGCAGAGAATGCCGCCCAGAAGAGGAGCTGGGATAGGTCGAGGGAGACCTATAGCAAACACAGTTTTGCTAGATGAGATTCGACATTTGCGCACGAGACTGGCTACAGTAGAAACCACTCAGAGGAGAGCAGCAAATGGTGGAATTGCCACTGCTGATGAAGAAGAGACCACTGATGAAGAAGCGGAGGAGGAAAGTGAAGCAGCCAAAGTTATGAAAATGCTCGCAAAGGTCAGCAGCCGACCAAAGGTAGAGGTACCTTTATATGATGGAAGTCTTAGTGTGGAGGTACTAATGGACTGGATCAGTTCATTAGATAAATACTTCGACTATGAAGAAGTCGACGACAAGAAGAAAGTGAAGTTTGCAGCCACAAGATTGAAAGGCCATGCAGCCTTATGGTGGGACGAATTGCAGCTATCCAGAGAGTGAAAATGGAAGCCCAAAATCAAGCAATGGGACAGGATGGTAAGTAAGCTGAAGGGTAAGTTTTTGCCAAAGGATTACCAGTGAAATCTGTTTAGACAATTGCAAAATTTAAAACAGAAAGGGATGACAATCAAGGAATATACTGAAGAATTTTATAAGCTGAGTATTACATCTGGCCATGTTGAAGATGATCTAGAAAAGGTAGCTAGATATATAAATGGTTTGAGATATGAAATCAGCTTATTAAATTTGAAGACGATTGAAGACGCTTATCAAGCAGCCTTGAGAGCCGAGGAAAAGATGTTGCGCAAACAAAACCAGCGAAATAGCGGTAAAAGTCCAGCAAAAGGAAAAGGAACATTCAAATCCAGATTTCAACACTCTCAGAATGAGGCAGGGAGTGCAAGCAATAGATCACCACAAAGAGGAGATTCTGGGCGCGGAAGGTTTGTACCTAGAGGCAGAGGCCGAGGAAGGTTGGGGAATGGGGACATATGCAATGGGATTGCCCTCATCAGAAGTCGGCAAACCCACGTAATGTAAATGTTTCTAAAGCCAGGGATGAGGTTCCTCAACCTGAAGCCAAAGAAGAACCGCCAGAAGTCGGAGAATCCCTGTTACTAAAGAGGGTATTACTTAAAGAAGCTAAAGAGGCCAAAGAACCCGCTCAAAGGAAAAATCTGTTCTGAACTGTAAGTCAAGGGGTAAGTGTTGCAAATTAGTAATTGATAGTGGTAGTACTGATAACCTTGTTGCTACGGAAATGGTAGATAAATTGAAGTTGGAAAGAATAGTACACCCCACTCCTTATAAAGTATCATGGCTTCAGAAAGGCCACCAAATTATTGTAACTGAACAATGTAAAGTTGACTTTCAGATTGGTACTTATAAGGATGTTATTTTATGTGATATAATGCCGATGGATGTATGTCACATATTACTTGGTAGACCTCGGCAATTTGACCGAAAAGCCATACATGATGGCAGAAGAAACACTTATACTCTTGAAAAAGATGGGAACAAGCATACATTGCTACCATTGAAAGCTGAAGCTCATGAGGAGACACCTGGAAACAACATTATGCTGATGAGTGGGAAGACTTTGTTGCAGGAAGTTGAGAAGGGCGAGGAAATGCATTTTGCTATTGTTGGGAGACCCAAGGTAATTTTAACTTCTACGAATTTAGAAGATTTACCTGAAGAAATTCATAATTTGTTGAATGATGTTGCTGACATTGTTGTGGATGAGTTGCCGAATGAGTTACCACCCATCAGGAGTATTAGTCACCACATTGACTTAATACCTGGAGCCAGTTTTCCGAATAAAGCAGCCTACAGGTTAACGCCACAGGAGAATGTTGAAATTGGAAGGCAAGTGCAGAAACTGCTGGATAAAGGGTTAATCAAAGAGAGTCTCAGTCCATTTGCAGTACCAACAGTACTCAGTCAAAAGAAAGGAGGTGAATGGTGTATGTGCACAGATTCTAGAGCTATAAATAGAATCACCATCAGGTATCGTTTCCCTTTAACACGAATGGATGATTTAATGGATTGTTTGAGTGGGTCGAATTATTTTTCTAAGATAGACTTGAAGAGTGGGTATCATCAGATAAGAATGAGAGAAGGGGATGAATGAAAAATTGCATTCAAAGCAAATAATGGTTTGTATGAATGGTTAGTAATGCCCTTTGGACTTACTAACACACCTAGTACTTTCATGAGATTGATGAATGATGTTTTGAAAGAATACATAGGTAAATTTGTGATTGTTTACCTCGATGGTATACTTATCTTCAGTCAGAATAAGGGAGAACATCTAGAGCACCTTAAATTAGTTCTAAGAACCTTGCAAAAAGAGAAATTATTAATAAATCTAAAAAAAGTGCAGCTTTATGAAGGAAGAACTAATTTACTTAGGTTTTATAGTCTCTAAGGAAGGGATGAAAATGGATCCAGAGAAAATCCAGGCAATTGTAAATTGGCCAACTCCTAGAAATACATTTGAGGTAAGGAGCTTCCATGGTTTGGCAAGTTTTTACCACAAATTTATTTGAAGTTTTAGTCAAATTTGTGCACCTATCATTGAAGCAATAAGAGAAATTAAAAAGCCATTCAAATGGATAGAAGCAACGGACCAAAACTTTAAATTGTTAAAGAGGAAGATTACTGAGAAACCAGTCTTGGCTTTACCAGATTTTGAGAAAGTTTTTCAAGTTGAAACTGATGCTAGTGGAATTGCAATTGGAGAAATTCTAAGCCAGGAATAGAAATCCATAGCATATTTTAGTGAAAAACTAAATGAAGCTAAACAAAAATATTCATCATATGATGAAGAATTTTATGCTGTTGTACAAGCCTAAAGAAGTGGAGACATTATTTACTACCCAAGGAGTTTGTGTTATATTCTGACAATCGCGCATTACAGTTTATAAAAAATCAACCAAAATTGAATCAGAAACATGCTAAATGGGTAGAATATTTACAAAGCTTCACTTTTGTAATCAAACATACAAGTGGGAAATCGAATAAAGTTGCTGATGCCTTAAGTAGGGTGAATTTGATTATGCAAGAAATGTAGGTTAGTGTTATGGGATTTGAAGGAATGGTGGACATGTATAAAGATGATGTAGAGTTTAGAGATATTTATACAGCAATAGGAAATCCAGCAGTCCATAACAGGAGCCAGTGGTTGGATGATTCAATCCAGGGAGGGTTACTATTCAAAAGTAACAAATTATGTATTCCAAATTGTTCTATAAGGAAAAACATAATTAAGGAGAAGAACAACGGAGGTCTGTCTGGACATTTTGGACAAGACAAAACTTTCACTCAGGTAAATACTTTTTATTACTGGCCGAAGATGCAAACTGATGTTAAACGGTTTGTGGAGAAATGCAGGATTTGTCAGCATGCTAAGGGGAAAAGTCAGAATACAGGATTGTATCAACCATTACCAACACCCAACCGACCATGGGATGCAGTTAGTATGGATTTTGTTTTGGGTTTACCAAAAACTCAAAGGGGAAATGATTCCATTTATGTTGTAGTGGATAGATTCTAAAAAATGGCTCATTTTATTGCATGCAAGAAAACAAGTGATGCAACACATATTGCTAACCTGTTTTTTTCGGAAGTTGTAAGATTACATGGATTACTTGTAAGTATTGTGTCTGACAGGGATACCAAGTTCGTGGGACATTTTTGGAGAACTTTATGGAAGAAAGTAGGTACCAATCTTAGTTTCAGTTCGGCATATCATCCTCAAACGGATGGACAGACTGAGGTCGTGAATAGAAGTTTGGGAAACATATTGAGAAGTCTGGTGTATAGCAATCCTAAACAGTGGGATTTGGCACTTGCTCAGGCTGAGTTTGCTTATAACGACACTCCAAATCGTAGTACTGGCATGAGTCCATTCCAAATTGTTTTTGGAATGCACCCAAGGGGTGTATATGAACTCAGAGACCTAGGAAAGCAAGAAGGGCGAAGCGCAAAGGCTGAAGAATTTGTAGAACAGATGCAGGGACTACAAGAAGATGTCAAAAGAAGATTGCAGGAAAGCAATACCAAATACAAGCAAAGAGCAGATATGAAAAGGCAAGAAAAGGATTTTAAAGTACATGATTTGGTTATGGTGTATTTAAGAAAAGAAAGATTTCCTGTTAAGACTTATAATAAATTGAAACTCAAGAAGATAGGGCCATGTAAAATTATAAGGAAATTTTCTTCAAATGCATATGAAGTTAATTTGCCAACAGGAATCGAAATATCGCCTATATTCAATATTGCAGATCTGTATCTATACCAAGAACCAAACAAAGAACCACAAGGGGACACTACATAAGAAGGAAGCCCAGTAATAAATTGGGAAGAACAGATGCCTACAACAGAGAAGAGGGAAGTGGAAGCCATTTTAGAAAAGAGAGTGTCAAAGAAAACTAGGAGCCAAACTTATTATCAGTATTTGGTCAAGTGGAAAGGACAGCCAGTGGAAGACGCCAACTGGATGACTGCAGTAGAACTACAGAGATTGGGGATCGACTCCAGAATACTACAAGATCAGTTTTCTTCCCCAGGAGTCTGATGCAGGAGCATCGAGAACCTGGCCAGCAATGTGATGTCTTGGTCACATGTTGTGGCTAATTGGAATTAAAATAAACTTAGGAATAGTTTAATAATTTAATTATTAAATTTGTTATTTATTTTTAGAGAATTGTTAGTTTGTTTTATATTTAAATAAATTTGGCATAATAATAGAAGTTGGTTTCTCTCCCTGCGTGGATGTAGAGCCAACATAGAGATAAGCCTAAAAAATAGGAAGGTAGAAATTTATTGAGGAAGTCTATTTTAGGAGGAAGTAGTTTTATTTCTCAAATATAAATAGTTGAAGGATGGTAAGGGAACTTCAAGTTTTTGTTTCCATCAATATGTAGATTTTAGAATTTTTATAAAAATCTGATCAGTAGATCATTTATGTCAGATAAACCGTTTTATGGATTAATCTGCAATTACAATTTTATTATACGTATACATGTTATGGTTTGTATGATTGCAGAAGTTTGAAAACGTTGTGACTATGTCACCAAGGGAATTTTGATATGAGAGACTGCAGCAGAGACAGTGTACACGTGAACGCGTTTGGAAGAAGTTTGAAAACGTTGTGACTATGTCACCGAGGGCATTTTGATATGAGAGATTGCAGCAGAGACTACGTACACATGAACGTGTTTGGAAGGTGTGCAATCTCCCATCGCTCACGTTGTGTATGACGCTGGAGTCCTGAATGTCAAGGACAGACGAAATCACAGTCCAACCATTAAAGCACCGCAAGCAATTAATATAGTTTACGACAGCAAGACGTTCAATGGATGTATGGACAATATATTCGATGGAAACCGTGAAACAAACAGTGCGGTTGAACCACTTCTCCAGCGCTGGAACAAAAGGTCGGGGTTAAAGACAAAGTCACCACTGCATTTTTTATCATGAGCAATTGAAGAGCGATAACAGTGTTGCTAATGCCAATGATTTTTGTGCCACCGAATTCGCTGTTGTAAATATTAAATGGTTTCGTGTTTGGTTGTTGGAAGGAGCGTAGGCTCAAACACTGCAGTGGAAGTTTTTTTATTGGGTTCCAATATATAGATCGTAGTTTTTTTTATTTGGATCCAAATGGTCCTTGATACTCTTAAATTATCATCTACATTGAAGTTTGCTATTCCTTATATTTTAGTTTTATTTGAACTACATTTAAAGTTCAAAAACCAAAAATGGATCAAGTCCATTATCAAGCATTAATTCTGGGCTTTAATAGAATTGGACAATTTTGACGAGAAATTGTTAGAATCATTGTGTTCTTCATCAGGGTCTTTGAAAAATAATCCGTATTCCAAAATAGGTACTCTACTTCCTGCGGATTCTCTACCAAGAAAATAACTATATGTTTTTTCTATACCATATAAATTGCATACTTCGAACGTAAGGAGCAAGGAGTGGGAGCGTAAGGAGAAGCCAGGTCGTGTTGCCAACTGATCGACAATGGAGGCAATCACAAATTTTGGGGTTTTAACTTCTGTTGCGGGTATTTCTAGAGAGGGTTCAGAGTCACATGCCTGTTGACACAGTCAGGGTTCGGAGTTTGATTTTTCAAGCCGACAAGCAGCGTTGTGGTTTTTAGATTCGTCCTTTCAAGAGTTCTAGCGACTTGTTTTCAGACAAGTCTCACAGGAATTCAGTGTTGAAATTGTTTCTGTAGGGTCAGTTTTGGGCGGGCTTTGATTTCCCTTAATATTTTAATGATAATGGGACAAGAAACTTCAGAACCTGTGGAAACAAATGATATAGGGCAAGTGAAAATTGCCTCATTAGCCAAAGCTGGGATGTGGGTTTGGGTCAATGCCAAACGATATCGGGGCATTTTAAAACGAAGACTAGCTCGTCTAAAATGGGAACAAACAAGGAAAAAAAGATCTCAAAGGGAAAGTACTCGGGTCCTTCGCAAGAAACAACATTCAAACAAGTCCTCTTTGCAAGCATGTGGCAACAACAAGTCCAAAGGAAAAGGAAAAGTCGTTGATGATTCTGCCTTATATAGTCCCACATCCACACCTCTCACTTGGTCATCTGATCTTTATGTGAAATAACTGTTAAATGTAAAAAAGAGGTTGGAGGTAGTAGAAGCTAAAGAGCAGGAAATCGATTGTACAATCCATATAATAACAATTGAAAACTAGGCTTTAGCAGAAAGCAACAAAGTTCTGAAGGAGCAAGTGGCATTGCTTTAGGAAGCTCTCCTGATAGGGAAGACATAATGGCAACACATGAAGGCGGAGGTGCAAAACATGAAGAAATTTGCAGTGGAGAATATAGAGGTGATGAATGCGAAACCATCCCAGGATAATGGGAAAGTAGTTGCCCAAATAGACAACCATGAAGAGACATCAAGAGAAGAAAGGAAAGGATATTCCGCAAAACTCTCCAAAACCTGGGCTCAAGTTATTAGCAATTATGCTAAGAGGGAAGGAGAAACAAACATTCAGGTTGACAACATGCAAGATAGAGAAAGCAAGGAAAGACAAGATAAAACAACAAACATAATTATTAAAGGGGTGAAAGATTATGGGAAAAATGAATGTACTCTTGACCTTGCAAGGGACTTCTTGAAAGACAAGCTGCAATGGCAAGGACAAATATGCCAAGCATGGAGAGTAGGTAAGCTTAACGGTGAGAGAGCCAGGCCCATAAATGTCACCATGCCTAGCTTGCGTGGTAAAGATATCATTCTAAACAAGAAGCAACTCGAGGGGTTCTTGATTTTTTCTAGAAGAAGATTTAACTGTAAGACAACAAGAGGAAAGGAGGGATGAAATGACAAAAGTTAGGGCAGCAAGAGATGAGGGAAAGAGAGCATGGATTTATACAGGTAAAGCTGTGATAGCGCAATTTGGACCTCCTTCCAAAACAAGGCAGCAAAATGATAACAAAGAAGAGGTAGCAAACTCTTCAACAAGAAATGAGGAAGCAAGGTCAGTATGGGCAAGCAGGGACAAAGACTCAATTGTGAGTCTTGCATGTCAAAACAAATAGCAATTAAGTCGTACCCAGGTTTCCTTAAGATTAGTTTGTTGGAACTGCAGGGGTTACCCATGGAGACGAGGACCTGGGTTAGGGCCTATTGTGGAAGGTAGACACATAGTTTGCATCATAGAAACACATGAGCATGAAGGGTGCAAGACACCTTTGTTTGAAGGGTACTGGAAGATAGCAGTGTGGAACAAGGCAGCAGGGAATGGCAAAGGGCACGGGGGTATCATGGTATTAGTGGGAGAAAAAGAAGGTCGTTTCATTCAGCTAGAAAAAGAAGACCTAAATAAGCAATTTGTTTGGCTTAAAATATTAGAAAATGGAAATCACATCAGAATTGCAGCATGCTACTTTGTGTCGCAAGTTTCAAAAATCTACAAAAGTAGAGGGCTTGAACACAAATATCCCTTTGCAGGCCTAAAAGCAGATATTGCAATATATTCTCAGCTAGGTGAAGTCCTTATAGTGGGGGATTCAATGCTAGAACTGCAGGTAAACAAGCTAGCATTCTTTGTTGTAAAGAAGACTGTGATCCTATCTCGCTTACAGAAGAGAGTAATCATCAGTGGGAAAGAATTTCAGAGGATAAAGGCTGCAATCTCTTTGGAGAACAATTGCTTACGCTATGTGGGGCTTTCGATTTAGTCATTTGTAATGGTTTGACTAGATGGGAAAAGTCCGGTAATTTCACTTGCAATACTTACAATGGAGCAAGTGTAGTAGATTATGTAATTTGCTCGCATAGTTTGTGTGAGAAAATGGAGGAAGTGTTGATTAGAGATCAAATTTGGGACTTAAAATAAGATCACAAGCCAATTTATTTAAGTTTCTCTTTGACCAGAAAGAAGCAATTAGGGTCAAAAACTTAGTGTGTTCAACAAAATCCCCCAAAGGGAAGAATTCTTTTGACTCCAGAGAATTGTAATACCTTCAAAATAATGCTAGAGAGGCTCTTCGAGAAGGAAGAAATTTCATTTCATGGCCTTCATAGTCACGAATTAACACTTTTAATTCAAAGCACACTTGTTGAGTGCAAAAGAGCAAAAATTAAGAAGTCTGAAACAAATTTCTTTCCGGTTATTGTTTGGTTTGATGAGGAATGCAAAAAGGGAAGGAGAATGTGGAAGGAATCAGATAAGGATAACATAAAGCTCAAAGCTTACAAGTAGATATTAAGAAAGAAAAACGCTGATTTCATGGTTTCGAGGAGAGAGGAACTAACCTTCCTTGGGAAAAATAACCCCAAATTATTCTGGAAGGAGCTCCAACCGAAAAAGGTGCAAACTAAAAACAACATTACAGCTTCTAAATGGTTCAACTATGCAAGACAACTTTATGAGCAGGATCCCAAGGGTGACCCTCCTCCTTTGGTCAACACAGACACAAAACTCTTCACGGTGCAAGAGGTAGAGATGGGTATCAAGAAGTTGGGTGTTGGAAAAGCAAAGACTTAGCTGAACTCCAAGCAGAGTATCTAATGTGGGGCTTAAAAATTCTTTCACTTCACATCACAAAAATTTTCAACAACATCATACAACAAGGGTTCCCCATAGATTGGACAACTAGAATGGCAATACCTCTTTTCAAGAGTGGTTACGTCAATAATCCCTCCAATTATAGAACCTTAATGATAAACCCCTTGTTTGCAAAGTTATTTGGAAGCATGTTAGAAAAGAAAATCAGGTAAAGGGCAAGCAGGTTTTAGACCTAAAGATTCCACAATTGATCATTGTATAACTTTAAGGCACATCATTGAAAAGTTTGGGAAAAAAAGGAAGAAGTTTTTTGTTTCTTTGTTGATTTCAGAAAAGCCTTTGACACGGTTCCTAGGGATAGTCTTTGGCGCAGAATGGAGGAACTCGGGGTTCCCAGGAATTTGAGAGCAGCTGTGCATAGGCTGTATGAAGAGTTGAAAGTCAAAATTAGAACTTGAGCAGGAATTTTTGAAAGTTTTAGAAGCGATATTGGGGTCAAGCAAGGTTGCCCATTCTCTCCTACCCTTTTTGGTTTATATATTGACAAGCTTGAAGAGTGGCTAAATTCGCAAGGGGGTGACGGTATCCATTTGGGCAAGTTCGTTATAAGGCTTCTTTTGTACGCAGATGACCTTATACTGATTGCTAAATCAACTCTTGGTTTGCAAGAGCACTTACGTTCCCTTGAGCATTTTTGTAGAAGGGTGGGGATGCAAGTCAATATTAGCAAAACGAAAATCGTGGTTTTCTCTAACAAAAGAAAGCATAACCAACATAAGTTCTACTTTGAAGGCAAAATTCTGGAAGAAGCTGCAGACTACAAATACCTCGGAATTAACTTCAACATAAATTTAAGTTGGGATGGTTGTAGAAAGAAAAAAACTTTTGGGGGGTTGGAAAGCATTTTATGCTCTTCAAAACAGGTGTAGAGAGGCAGAGCCGTGGGACTGGAAAACCACTCTAACTCTTTTTGGGCTTCTAGTGATTCCGGTGATTCTCTACGGTTGTGAACTGTGGGCTAGCAACACAACCGAGATGCAGTGTATACAAATTGAGAAAATTCAGAAACGTTTGATTACAAACAAATTCAAAATTAAAAGTGCGGTTCCTTATGCTATCTTGTTAAGTGAAAGAAGGGCTGCTCCTATTGAAGCAATTGCTATGGTGCGAGTCATAAGGTATTTGAAAAATTGAGCAAATGGAAGAGGGTAGATGGCCTAAGGTTGTGTTTAATGACAGATTGTGCAAAATAAAGAAGACTTGGATGCGGCAAAATAACAACTGGTTTAGTAAATGGGGTATTTGCTTGAGCAAGTGTCCTACAAACAATAAAGAGATAAAAACTTTTGTTATGGATAAGTTCCACAATCGTACTTGGGAGAAAGAGCTAGGGAGAAAGAAGAAGTACTACATTGAAGAGTTTAACCCCACTCATAATCATCAACAAAAAGCGTACATAGGGGCCAATATTTCTTGGAGATCTAAAATTATTATTGCTCAATTAAGGACTAATTCTCATAAACTCCGTTGTGAAATAGGGCGCTGGAAAAGGCCAAAAGAAATGTGGGAGGAAAGAGTATGCATTTTTTGCTCTTCTGGGAAAGTGAAAACAGAAAAACATTTTATTTTAGAATGTGAGGCCTTCAAAGACAACAGGGAAAATTATGCAGATATTCTGGCGGCTAGCTATTGGGATAATCTATTCAATAAAGAGTTTGTCGAGAATCTGGGAGCGTTTATTGTAAAACTCCACAGGAAAAGGGCCGAATACAAGAGCCAGATGGAGAAGCAATATGTCCCATAGGCTATTTTTAGCCTCTTGGACGTTAAAAATACTTTCTTTCTTTGTTTCTAATTAACCGCGGAAGAGATACAAGTGCGGAAACTAATCTGAACAGGCATAGATCACACAACCATTCAACACAGTTATTTTTGGACTAATGTCCCCGGAAAAACCTAATGCGGGAAAATCGATGCAACAGATCTGAGGGTTTATATATTATGCTGTAAATATTTTTGAGTACAAATCTATGATTGACATATCTGTCAAATCATACAGAGAAACTGACAAAAGAGATCTTCCGAGACAAACCTCACTCCTGTTGATTTTGTAGCATTGGAAAGTGTTCCAAGTCTCATATTTTGTGAGGAGGCTTGGACATCAGTATTCCAAAGAACCCATAAACCATTTGTGGAAATTCCATTCTATTCATGTTTTATTAAAATAATTAATTATTTTAATGTGGTCTCTAAGTCTAAACTTAGGGAAATTAAATAATTAAAGGATATTAATAAGACAAAGTGAGAATCTTCTAGAAAGCGAAGATCAAGTCATGTTTTAATCTTAGCCATTGATTAGAAATCTAATTGGGGTTGTTGATTCATCAACGAGAAGATTATAACAGAAGGCTTGAGGGTCATTTGGAAAGCAAGCCGGACACACACTCATTACCGAAAGGAAATTGATTCTGAAGGAATAGAATTCGATTTTAGAGGGAGAGTTTGCAGAGGCAGAGTTGCAGAGGAAGAAGAAGGAAGGAGAAGTCAGCAGAAGTAGAAGAAAGGCAAGAGGAGGGCGCAGAGGGCCACATAGGACATCGCCGAGTAGCAGCACTGAGTCCCCATGCAGAGTGACGCAGTCCAGCGTAGGGACTGCGCAGAAGACCACACAGAGGGAGCTGGGGTGTCTCCCTGGTGTCGTAAATTCTCCCAAAGGATTCGGGGAATTTATCTCAGGTGTATTCCAGAAGTCCGCTCGTCAAATTCTTGTAAATGATATTCCTTGCTGAAGAATAATACAAACCCTCATCTGCTGCACCGATTTTGCCGTATTGGGTTTTTTCGGGGACATTTGTCCAAAAATAACTGTGTTCATGTGATTGTTTCTATTGCATTATATACGTTCTGTTCTATTTTATGCTTATGGTTAAGTGAATACTGCAGTTGTGTTTATTTTAGAATTTACTGGAAGAATCTGTAAATAACTTATCATAAAACAAGTAGGCGAAATAAATCTATCACTGTAGTTTTGTTTCAGTTTGAAAATTTCACATGGTATCAGAGCTAAAGACGAATAACAGAAGAGGAGGTTTTGCAATGGAACAAAGGTCCGATAGTGATGCAGCATCAGCTCGGAAGGGTTCACACAATCCTCCAGAACGCATGGAGGAACAAAGAGATCACAACGTTTCAGTTCTAGCATCCAGACTTGAAGAGGAATTTACTTGTGTGTCAAGCATGGCCTCTCAAGAGATCTGGTATATTGACAGTGGAGCATCTGCTCACATGATGGGAGTTTGAGAATGCTTCTCAAGTGTAACGACGGAATTTCTAGTTTTGAATACGTGACTTCTTAAGAGAAAATTTAATACTTGAAGCTTTTAATTACAAAATACCAGAGTGTTATAATAATAAATATTTATTGATAAGATGACATGATTGAAAGATTACAATGAGGTCCGCTTTTATACCCTATCACGGTACCTTTTCACTTGAGCAGGGCATGTCTTTTTAGACATGCCTTTTCAGTTAACTAATCATTACTTAACATAATCCTAACTGATTATTTAGTAATTACATTTATTTCTATTTATTCTATTAATAACTATATTTATAAATTTAGTTATGAATTAGATTCATAACATTGCCTCCTTCTCGAAAAGCTTTGTCCTCAAAGCGTAACTTTTTCGACAATTCCCTTCAGTTTAATCGCCCTTCCAAATTTCTTCATATTGTTATCTTAACATATAATTCGTACTCATAATCCTTCCACTTTTTTTTTTTTTTTTTGTAGTAATATATATATATATATATATATCTACAATTATTTTTTGTTTTTTAATAATTAAAATATATAAATTAACTTATTAACTTATATAGTTTTGAACTATATAAATAATGAAATTAATTAATTTATATATATTAATTAATTAATTAAATTAAATTGCATATGATATATATATACGTTTTTATATAAATATAACGATTTTATCGAAATCGTGATTGGAATGGCCACGACTTTATTCAAATATCCGTTTGGCGTTCCAAACTTATTAACTTGTAACATTGCTTTACACCTATGCTCCTCCGCCTTACACGATAATCACAGATACCACATGCAGAGGCATCGCAGATCACGGCAATTCTCCACGTCGGCATCGTTCTCCAATTTCAGAACAGGATTTAGAAATGTATGAAGACGAAGAACACAGTGATTATTATTGGCTGAGAGACGTGTACGACCCTTCACGTAAAATTTGTATTCAACAAGGTAAGCAAAAGTTGGAAGCTGTTGTATCCGATGATTTAGATCGGAATTATGTCGACAGGGTTTCGTCTGAGAAATATGGAACGAGATATAAGTGCAGGTCCTACTGCAGCGTTTCAAAAACTTCCGCAAAATTCCCGATCTTCTTCTCAGTTCTCGCACAAGCTCTGGGTGTTTTCCCTTCAAGTGGTTTTCCCTCGCACGTTCACGGGACGAATTCCAGCTCCCTACCTCGCACGTCAGCCGGATGACCGCCATTAACAATATCCTCGTCCGTGTCACCGGTGATCGGAAAACGTCCACGCAGCTTCCCAATGACACGTCAGACTCTGCTTCGTCGCTTTCTGCGGTCATTTTAATTAACCATGCTGCAGCAGAGGCTGCATTTTGTAGAGCACACCTTGAGACCTTAGCAGGATCTATGACACCAGCACTGAGAAGATTTTCATATTTATCTGTCATAGCATTATACCCCATCTCCCAGCTGGAAGACAAAATTTTCTCCACGACAACAGCACCTTCAACACCAGCGTTATCTGCGATCAATTTTGCTGGAGACAAGAGTGCCTTTCGTACAATATCAGCCCCGAGGCGTTCCTCTGGATCATCAATAGATTCTTTTATCTTCAGCACATCAGAGGACAGGTGCACATAAGCAGCCCCACCACCTGGCACAATACCTTCCTCAATGGCTGCAAAGGTTGCATTCTTTGCATCCTCAATTCTAAGTTTACGGTCCTCAAGTTCAGCTTCTGTGGCTGCTCCAACCTTAATAACAGCAACACCTCCTGAGAGCTTTGCAATTCTTTCTGATAGCTTCTCTGAGTCATAGACAGAGTCAGTTGCTACCAGTTCCTTCTTAAGTTGTACAATCCTTGCTTGAACTTCATCTTTAGTGGCAGCATCAGCAATAATGATAGTTGAACTGTTGGTCACAGTAATCTTCCTTGCAAGACCAAGCTGCTCAACAGATGCATCCTCAACCTTAATACCAAGGTCACCAACCAGAAAGTCCGCACCTGTCATTATAGCAATATCCTGCAGTAGGGCCTTTCTCCTATCACCAAATCCTGGAGCTTTGATAGCAGCAACTTTGACTATTCCACGCAACTTATTTACAACCAATGTAGCCAATGCTTCCCCTGATATATCTTCAGCGATAATAAGCAATGGAACATTCAACTGTGTGGTCTTTTCAAGCACAGGAATAATATCTTTGATTGTTGTAATTTTCTGGTCAGTGACCAAAATTCTAGCATTCTCAAACTCCACAAGCAACTTTTCCTGGTTTGTAACAAACTGGGGAGATATATAACCCCTATCAATCTCCATTTCCTCCTCCACAGTAACAGTTGTTTCAAAAGATGAAGAAGACTCTGACTCGGTCATTTTATGAACAACTTCAAGTTCTTGCAGCTCAGCAAAGGCTTTCTCCCTTGCCTCAAATACTTCCACATTGTTAGCTAGCTGACTGAGCGTTGTAAGAGAATTTTTCTGACAAGTATTTATATCAACAATAGCACTGTTCTCTGAATCAGTTCTAGAAGACTTCCTGGTAAGTTTTTGCATATTTTCTATTGGAATATCCTGCAGACAATTGTCACTCTTAACTGAGAATTTCTCCACTTCTATAGACTCTTCTTTGTTCAGAGAAGAGCAACCAGAACTACAAGACTGTTCGTGAGAATCATTGGACATAGTGAAAGGCATGCTTTTATTAAAAAGACACGTTTCTGATTCATTTACATGCATTACACGTATGGCTTCATTCCCAACTTCAAGAGCTTGGTTGGAAACTAACTTTTCATCTTTTGTTTGAAATGTGGCAATTTCATCTCTTGTATGCAAGGCACATTTATGTCCTGCAAAATATTTGTCTCCACATTTCCAACAATTTTCTACCTTTTTACTTTTATTACGCATTGGTGGGGGAATATATTTGGTTGACTTTTCCATGGATTTTTTACTTGATTTCCCTTTAGCAAAACTAACTGCTTTATTATTATTACTGCATTTTTCATCTTTTTTATTATGGACTACTGCAGCAGTGTACCCCGCACATAACTTATCTAAGTGCCGAACCTTCTCGAGAATTTTCCTAATTAGTTTGGGATTATACGTAATGGCACATTATATGGTAAATAATGTGCTCGAGCTTGTAAACTACGTTCGTAGGCTCGTAAACGATCGCCGGTGCCATTCCTTCAACCCGCCCTCAATATGGTTCGATACCACCGTAATGCAATTCGTAGTTTTGAATACATCGTAGTGCAGAAGACTTGCATTTGTAGATTTAATAGCAAAAGGCTTTAATTATAAAAATACACGGGTATTTTATAATAATAAATATTTATTGATAAGATATATACATTGAAAGTTTACAATGAGGTCCCGCTTTGTACCTATGCAGGTACCATGAATGTGCATGTCTTTTAGACATGCCTTTTCAGTTAACTAATCATTACTTAACATAATCCTAACTGATTATTTAGTAATTACATTTATTTCTATTTATTCTATTAATAACTATATTTATAAATTTAGTTATGAATTAGATTCATAACATCTTCTCAAGCTACCAGGAGGAGCAGATGAATTTTCAAATCACTATGGGAAACAAGGCAAAATGTACCCCTATTGTAACTTGGAAGAGGCACCTTAATATTTCAAACAAAAGCTGGTAACAAGCTTCAGGCCACCAACGTACTGCATGTACCAGGATTAGGGATAAACTTGCTCTCAGTGTCTCAACTTTAGAACAAGGGTTGCAATGTATACTTTATTGGAAACAAAGTTTATGTCAAACACCCTAGTTGGAAAAAGAAGGCACAAATTGGAGTAAGGAGCCATAAACTGTACACGTTACAGCTCGAGTCCCCAATGGCACTGATAGGCAGTACTGATGAAAGAGATTTGAATGAATTATGGCATAGAAGAATGGGGCATCTACATCATGGAGGCTTGAGAATTCTCAAGAAGACTGTCACGGGAGCTCCATAACTTAGCACCAAGCGAGACGATGTCTGCAGAGGGTGCGTATTAGGGAAGTATGGCAAGGCAACGTATCCGAAAAGCAGCAATAGGGCCAAGAGTGTGTTGGGATTGATACATTCAGACATCTGCAGAGCAATGTCCACGAATGCTTTCAGTGGTGCAAAGTATTTTGTCACCTTTATTGATGACCATTCGAGAAAGACATGGATCTACTTTCTGAAGACCAAAGGCGAGGTCTTTGAGTGATTCAAAGAGTTTAAGGCTCTAGTGGAGAATCTAACATGAAAGCAGATCAAGACATTGCGATCAGACAATGGTGGAGAGTACATTGACAAGGACTTTACAAGCTTCTGCGCAAAGGAAGGCATAAAGAGAGAATGGGCTGCTCCATATAATCCGGAGTAGAATGGGGTCACAGAGAGGAAGAACAGGACTATTGTGGAAGCTACGAGGGTAATGCTGTATGATCAAGACATGCCCAAATTTCAGTGGGTTGAAGCTTGTAATACAACCGTGTATGTGCAGAACAAAGTGCCTCATAACGCATTGGGTAAGGTTACTCATGAGAGTGTTCACTGGCAGCAAGCCTGAAGTGAGCCACTTTAGGATATTTGGCAGTATAGTGTATTTCCATGTACTCGATGAAAAGAGGAAGAAGCTGGATCAGACTGCTAAAAAAGAGTACCTGGTGGGATATAGCGAGAATGCGAAGGCTTACCGCATCTATATTCCTGAGAGTGGGAAGATAGTAGTGAGACGGGACGTGAAGTTCATGGAGGAGAGAGCCATAAGGATATCTCGAGAAATGTCTTCAGTTACGCAGTCTGAGGAGGATCCGTTGGTCCAGCCACAGTGACCTATGAATGATGGCTCTAGTGCCTCTCCAAGGCACAATGATCCCAAGGAAAGATTTTCCGAGGAAGTGTAAGAAGGAGAGCGGGTAAATCCACCCACCACCAATGGAAGGATGAGTAGAGAACTAGAACATATTCTGAAGGATGCGGAGGAGTTTGTTGGAGCTCTTAGAAATGAGAAGAGAGAACGCAGGCAGCCAAACAGGTACCAGGCATTGGTAGCACAGGTTGGAGAACCCTCTAGTTTTTCAGGAGGTAGCTCAACATTAGGTGTGTGTAGATGCTATGGTGGAGGAGCACAACTCCATCACGACTAATGATGTCTGGGAAGTAGTTCCTAAACCTCTGAACATGTCAGTTGTAGGTTCAAGATGGATCTACAAGATTAAATATGCTGCAGATGGCAGCATAGAGAAATTCAAAGCCAGGTTTTTGGCTAAGGGGTATGCAGAGAAGGAAGGGATCGATTATGAAGAAACCTTCACCTCTGTAGCTTGGTATACTTCAGTTAGATACGTTATCTCTCTTCCAACGCAGATGGGATGGGAAATTCACCAGATGGATGTCAAGACTGCATTCTTGAATGGGGTGATAGAAGAGGAAGTGTACATAGAACAACTAGAGGGATTTGAGACGCATGCGCAGAAAACTCATGTGTTGAGGCTTAAGAAAGCCTTGTACGGACTGAAGCAAGCCCCTAGAGCTTGGTATGGGCGAATTGACAGCGACCTGCAGAAGATGGGATTTGTCAAGAGTGGCGCAGATCCCAACCTCTACTATCTGAGAGTAGGGGACGAGCCTCTAATATTGGTGTTATATATAGATGATCTGTTTCTAACTGGATCATCTAGGCTCATCAAAGACTGTAGGGAAAATCTGGCTACAGAATTCGACATGAAGGATCTAGGGCGGATGCACTATTTTCTGGGGTTGGGAGTTTGGCATCAAAAGGGAGAAATCTTCCTTGGGCAAGGAAGATATACTACAGAGATCCTGAAGAGATTTCAGACGCAGGATTGTAGACCCATGGCTACGCCAATGATCACAAACTAGAAGAAAATCGACACGTTTGAGGATGATGAGGTTGATCCTACCTTGTATAGGCAACTCATAGGATCATTGATGTACCTGGTCAACACTAGACCAAACATTTGTTATGCCATGAATACCCTCAGTCGGTTCATGGTAGAACCAAGGAAGGCTCACTAGGTAGCGGCCAAACATGTTCTCAGATACTTGAAGGGGACAGTCGAGTTTGGATTGAGGTACACCAAGGGCAATGAAATCCAGTTGAGTGGGTTCACTGATGCAGACTAGGCTGGAAGTCCAGTAGATTGGAAAAGTACCAGTGGGTACTGTTTCAGTGTCAGATCAGGAATGACTTCCTGGTGCAGTAGGAAACAAAAATCCGTGGCGCTGAGCTCAGTCGAGGTTAAATATATGGCAGCTAGCATAACTTCGTGTAAGGCCATATGGATTCGTAAGTTGCTCTTGAACTTACTCAAGAACATGATGGAACTGACCAGAATTGTGTGATAATTAGAGTTGCATCAAGCTCTTTGAAAACCCTGTGTTTCATGATCGGTCAAAGCACATTGACATCAGGTGCCACTTCCTCAAGGACTATGTCCAATGGGGAGCTGTACAGTTGAAGTACATTCCTATAGGGGAACAGGTGGCAGATATCCTCACAAAAGCTCTGGGTAAGATTAAGTTTAGTTACTTCAGAGAAAAGATGGGGATGGTCAAGAATCCATTCTAGTAGAGGAATGGATGGGCTCTAAATTCAGAGGGAGTTGCAGTACAAATGAGGCAGTGACAAAGATGGTGTCATGGGCAGCAGTATAGAGGGCAACAACGCAGCAGATGAGGGGCAACAACCGAGATATCAACAACGCAGTAGATGCTTCAGGTCAGAGCAGATGCAGTTGGTATTTTGCTTGAACACTTTCCTCGCTAAGAGGGAGTGTTGATTTTGTAGCATTGGAAAGTGTTCCAAGTCTCATATTTTTTGAGGAGGCTTGGACATCAGTGTTCCAAAGAACCTAGAAACCGTTAGTGGAAATTTCACTCAGTTCATGTTTTATTAAAATAATTAGTTATATTAATAAGACAGAGTGAGAATCTTCTAGAAAAAGAAGATCAAGTCATGTTTTAATCTTAGTCAATGATTAAAGATCTAATCTGGGCTGTTGATTCATCAACGAGAAGATGATAAGAGAAGGCTTGAGGGTCATTTGGAAAGCAAGCCGGGCACACTTAGTACTCAAAGGAAATCGATTCTGAAGGAATAGAATTCGATTTCAAAGGGAAAGTTTGTAGAGGCAGAAGAAGGAAGGGGAAGTCAACAAAGGCAGAAGAAAGGCAAGAGGAGGACGCAGAGGGCCACATAGGATAGCGCTGAGCAGCAGCACTGAGTCCCCACGCAGAGTGATGCAGTCCAGCACAGGGACTGCGCAAAAGACCACGCTGAGTGACGCAGAGGGAGCTAGGGTGTCTCTCGGGTGTCAGAAATTATCCCGAAGGATTTGGAGAATTTATCTCAGGTGTATTCTAGAAGTCTACTTGTCAAATTCTTGTAAATGATTTTCCTTGCTAAAGAATAATACAAACCCTCATCTATTGCACCGATTTTCTCGTATTAGTTTTTTCCGGGGACAATTGTCAAAAAATAACTGTTTTCATGTGATTGTTTCTATTGCGCTATATGCGTTCTGTTCTATTTTATGCTTATGGTTAAGTGAATACTGCAGTTGTGCTTATTTCAGAATTTACTGGAAGAATTTGTAAATAACTTATCATAAAACAAGTAGGCGAAATAAATCTATCACTGCAGTAGTGTTTCAATTTGAAAATTTCACAACTCCTCCATGAGAACCCAACACTGATCTGCACCAAGACTGGACTGCCCTGCGCTGCACAACTACGACTGCCCTTCTGTCTCTGCGTTGCACAACTACGGCTGCCCTTCTGTCTCTGCGCTGGTCTCACTGCTGGCTAGAAACTGAGGCCTTCTGCCCTTCAAAAAATCTATCTGGTATCTGGCACTGGCCCAACGCTATCTCCTCAGTAGGAAAACAACTTCCCTTCAACCTCAGCGCAGTGACTGCGTAGGCACTGTGTCACTGGCTCTGCGCTGCTGCTGTGGCTCTCTCTATCTCTGTTGCTATGTACTCTCTGGCTCAGGAATCCTTCCAACTAGAACTACTGTCCCTCTCTGCAAAAGATCTCTCGATCAAGTTTTCTTCCTGAGCACTGCTCACTAAAGAAATCGACCTCTGATCTTTGCCTTGTGTCTCCGAATGTGTTTTCCAAATGACCCTTCAAGCCAAACTTATAGTCTTCTTGTTAAGACTTCAACGACCTAGATTAGATCTCTAATGAATGGCTAAGATTAGCTTTTGACTTGATCCGTTTATTCTAGATCATTCTCACTCATATTCTATTATTTCACTTTAATTATTTTATTTTCCTAAGTTTAGAATTAGAGTCCCTTTAAAAATAATTAATTATTTCTATAGAATACAATCCGTATGGAATTTCACCAAACGGTTTCTGGGTTATTTGGAATACATGTGTCTAAAGCCTCTCCACATAATTTTAGACTTAGAGCACATCCGATGCCACCCCAAATCAACATAATCTGGGCCGTTGAAGTTTCAACGAGAAGACTATAAGATTGGCTTGAAGGATCATTTGGAAAATACATTTGGAAACACAAGGAAAAGATCAGAGATCTATTTCTTTAGCGAGCAATGCTCAGGAAGAAATCTTGATCGAGAGATCTTTTGCAGAGAGGGGTAGTAGTTCCAGTTGGAAGGATTCCTGAGCTAGAGAGTACATAGCAGCAGAGACAGAGAGAGCCACAGCAGCAACGCAAAGCCAGTGATGCAATGCCTACGCAGCCATTGCACAAAGGTTGAAGGGAAGTCGTTTTCCTGCTGAGGAGAGAGCTTTGGGCCAGTGCCAGATCCCGGAAAGATTTTTCGGAGGCCAGAAGGCCTCAGTTTCCAGCCAACAGTGAGACTAACAAAGAGACAGAAGGGCAGCCGTAGTTGTGACGCAGAGACTGCGTGGGTGATGGAGTCACTACACAGAGGCAACGCAGGGCTATCTAGTCTTGGTGCAGATCAGTGTCGTGTTCCCGTGGAGGAGTGAGGTTTGCCTCACAAGATCTATTCTGTTAGTTTCTCTGTATGATTTGACGAATGTGTCAATCATAGATTTGTACTCAGGAAATATTTACTGCATAATATATAAACCCTCAGATCTGCTGCATCGGTTTTACCACATTGGGTTTTTCTGGGACATTAGTCCAAAAATAACTGTGTCGAATGGTTGTGTGATCTATGCTTGTTCAGATTTGTTTCTGAACTTGTATTTCTTCCGCAGTTTATTAGTGTAGGTTGTAGTGTGATGTATTAGGTGTTTGCCGTAGTAAAACTGCAAATATATTGTTAAGTTAAAGTTAACAGTTAGGTGAATATATTTCAGTTGTTGCAATAGGATTCCTGAGTTGATGAAATTTTCACACATCCCCCCTATGTTTCTTCCTGCACCCGCGTCCCCCCGTCCTGGAGTCTTGGTGGAACATTGCTTAGAAGTAAAAGGGATAGTGGTGGTGTCATGGGAACCTTTTCTTATCTATTTGTTCAGAAACCTGTGAGACTAATTCCTCAAAAAAACATTTTGATTGATAGCGTTATTATTTTGGGAAGCATGCCACGTTGCTTGGTGTCGTAAGGCTTGAGCTATTGATTTGCTTAAAAGGAGGGATACTATGGAGGAAAATGGAAAAGAAAGTTACGTCTCTGTTCATGATATCAATGATTATGAAGATGGTACCATTTGTGACAAAGGTGATGACTACTTGGTGTAAAAATTTCTGAATATCTCAAACATAAACCCTACTGTTAAATTTCAGATTTACTTCTCCTACTTACATTAAGTTATTAATGTGAAATATTCAACATTAACATCGAAGTAAATACTTTAACAACCTACACATACAGATATAAACTGAATAACATGCACAGTGACAAAGTGACACAGAAGGATTTTCTGGACAACTGTCCCCGGAAAAACCCAATGCGGGAAAACCGGTCTTCTGGCTGCTGGAGGGTTTTTATTATTAAGAAGAATCTAAGTACAACAAATCTGGGCACCAAAGTTGTTAACCTGACAGAGAAATAAATAAATGGCAGCTATACCTCTGTTATGGAGAGAGAAAAAATGACTGATTCACACCCTCAAACGGGATTTAGAGAACTCAGGCCTTTTCAGTCTTCAAAAACCACAACGCGGCTCTGAAGCCCTCTGCATCAGCTCTGCTAGCATGCGTTAGCCCCTGCGCTGCTCAGGAAGGGCCTGTGTCACCACAGACTAGGTTACGCTGCCCTTGCGCTGCCTTGGCTGGCCAGCGTCAGTCCTCCTGGGACTGCGTCGGCCTTCTATGGCACTGCACAACCCTCCTGGTCTCCTGCTGCCTCTGCTGGGATATGGCTGCTCTACGTAGCTGCTGCTTCCTCTGCACTGCTTAGTCTGCTGCTTCTCTGCCCTTGTTGCACTCTTTGCTGGGATAAAACCATCCCTCTTGCCAATACTGCCCCTCGCTGCAGCTGAAACACTTCTGAAATTCTTAACAAATCACGCCCTAGAATTCCAGCTTAGTTTCAGTGCTCTGCCATTGTGTGTGTTCTCCAACTGACCCCAAGCCCTCTTCTTATACTTTTCTCGTTGAAACATTAACGGTCGTGATCTAATCTTGAATCGAAGGCTAAGATTAGAAGATGCTTGATCTGTCACATGTTTAGCTAAGTCACATGACACGAGGACACGAGACACGGAGGACACGTAAATACGAGTATTCGACACGAGACACCGTGACCTCGAAAACAGGACACGAAGGACACGTTTTATTTATATTTTAAAAATATATATATATATATATATATATATATATATATATATATATATATATATATATATATATACACACACACACAATTATACTTTCTTGAAATTTTAATTTTGAAATTCAAAATTCCCTCTCATTAGTAAATTACAATTAAACAAGCACATAAGAAATACTAAATACTAAATAGTCATTAAAGCCATGGTCATTACTAATTAGTAAATTACTAAGTCAATAAGTCAATGACTCGTGACTCATGAGTCATTAAAATTTAAAATTAAAACCATAACAATAACTTGAAATTTATAAGAACTTAGATATTAAAACCATAAATGATAAAATGCATATTTTCTATAAAGTCATCAAAATCAAAATGTATTCACTGTTCAGTATTACATAGATACTGAGGGAATGCCACTGGAAAATACAAAAAAGTAGATACAAAATAAGTAGGAACCACGTCACTAGCCACAAGTCCACGACTCATCACTCTATCAATAGTCCATGCCCTCCTCCATGTCATAATCACGATCACTGCCATTGCCATCCTGATCTGACCCATCTGACCCTACTCCAACCTGCTCCTCTATGCCCAATCCAAGACATCCTGCGTCTGCTGCATTTGCTGCTGTGGAGGATGACCCCTCAAGAGACTCATCATCAAAAGTCACTGGCTCTAGCACTGGGTCATTAAGATCCATGTTGGCTAACGCCAACTCAACACTATCGTCCAAGCCCATATCATCAGGAAACACATCCCACATCTTTGTCTTGCCCTTCAACCATTCCTGCCTCTGCCTATAAATAAGACGAAGGTTGGTGTGCACATACACCATTGTCTCCGCCCTGGATTGCTCAAGCCTACTCTTTTTCAAACTATATAGATTCCCATAAGTGCTCCAATTCCTCTCACAATAAGAAGATGAAGTAACTTGAGAGAGGACCTTCAAGGCTAAGTGTTGTAGAACAGGGCATGCTGCCCCATGAGTTGCCCACCAAGCATAGGCATCTTTGACCCCCCTATCTTCAAGTACATCATACCCACCAAATCTCCTAGTGCCAGTGGAGAACTCTACAAAGCCTTCCTCCACCTCAAGAAAAGAGGCTCTATCTTGAAATATCCTTTTGAATGCTATCTTCCTCCCCTGTGAAATCTCTCCATCCATGTGAGGAGGGTATCTGTGTGAGGTCCCACCACGGAGCCACTCTGGACTGTAGTACTTGGGATTCAAAGAGTGAGCTAAACAATGCAAAGGAGTGCAATTCTTATCCCACCTAGAGATAAGAATATCCTGTATGGTGGACCATAAGCTCTCTGCTGATGTCTCATATTCAGGGCATTCATTCTCCATAACAATAGTCTTCACAGACTCAATCATGGAATCCCAACCCTCATAAACCTCTCCTAAGATCGGCTGGTCCGTGTCTGCAAACCGCAAGAAATAAATGATAGGGTTCATGATCTTTATGGTAAGATCCACCCTCTCCCACCAACCATCATCTAACACCGTGTCCTTTACCTTTTTTGAAGCAACTTGATCTGTCTTTCTCCAAAAAGACCAAAGATCTGAAATAACCATGGCCCCAAGAGTGGCCTTCACCTCCTTCAACCTCTTAAGCATCATGAATGAGGAAGCAAACCGAGTATCTGCAATCTTCAACAATGATAGATGTGTGTACTCTTTATATATTGTGAGAGCATTGGTATGGTTCTGTACAAAATTTCGGATATGGCGTGCATCCTCAATAAGATTGCCAATCCATATCACATTTGAAGCAATAGATTTTAGTGCCAAATTCAAGGAATGAACAATGCATGGTGTCCAAAATACTTGTGGATATTTAGTTTCCACAATCAAGCCAACAACTTTGCAAACAGGTGCATTATCTGTGATGATTTGCACACAACATTCAACGCCTACTTCTTCAATAACTTTAATAAACAATTCGCCCATATACTGTGCATCTTTGTATTGACCAAGAGCATCAACTGCTTTCAAGAACACTGGTCCATTTTGGGAATATACCATGAAATTGATGAGAGGATGGCGTGCTGTATCTGTCCATCCATCAGAAACAATACTGACACCAGATGAGATCCATGATGATTTGATAGGTTTTAGAATTTTATCCACCTCCTTCCTTGCCTTAACCAACAATGTGGTTCTAAGCTTCTCTGAACTTGGAGGCACATACCCAGTTGGAGCCACATCAACTAGAGTTCGACACATCTCAGCAAACAAAGGAGACCGTGCAACATTAAAAGAAATGAAGTTGAGATAGAAAAAGAATGCAACTGTAAGATCAACCTCATCTCGCTTCTCACGCTGAAAGATCTTGTCCATTGGACCACAAGCTTGGGCTGCCCTCCTTTTGTTTGGCTGAATCTCAGCCCCACTCCCAAATCTACTGCTACTGGTATTCCTCAAGAATGGAAGAGGATCTTCATTTTTTCTGATTTTCCGGCTTGATGCCTCCACATTCCCCAAGCCACCTGCATCCTCCCTTTCCAAATCTATTCTTTCTCTAATACTGATCTTTCTGCATGCTCCAATTCCACAAGGAAGACCCAACAAATGGCCCTTAACTCGAAAGTAAGTGCTCTTGAATTCACCTTTGCAGAAATTACAAGACCAACACACATTCCCTCCCGCACCAGCCTTTGGCCCTTCTTTCTTGGTTACATACTTCCATAGAGGGAATTTTTTTAGTTGTGCTTGTTGTCTTGCTACAACAGCATCATTTGTGGGCTGAGAAGCACCTAAAGTTTCACTTGAATCAGTTGGGGCACTTTGACTAACAGATGCTGAAATACTTGGAGGGAGAGGACTACGAAAAACACCACCCTTGTCTTTCCTTTGACCTCTGCCAACTGCTTTTGATGATTGAGCCATTAATCTTCTTGCTGTTGCAACAGTGGCCAACTTGCCAATCTATCACCTACAAAAAAAAATCAATCAAACAATTTGTCAATTAGTAAATTTCATACTAAATTTCATTATTCCAGGTAAAAATTTAAAATTAATTAAACAACTAGTAAATTTAATACTAAATTTCAATTTTCAATGTTCATTATTTCAGGTATTTAAAATTTTTAAGTTACTATTTTAACTTTTAGGTCCAAAGGCATTCACCAAATCCACATTTAAATTTTAAAGTTTAAAGTTTAAACTGTTGTCTATCCAGGAGCACTCCACAGGTCTGAAAATTCATATCACTGTACATTAAAATTTAATATCACTGTACTGAGGGAATTGATATCAGTGTGCTGTACATTAAAATTTAAGACTGATAGTGTCCACATGGACCCCCTGGATTCTGTGTAAGGATAATTGTGTAAGGATTCTGTCACTTGTGGCATAACAATGACAGTCTGACAGAGTAGGTGTTTTCTATGAAAGTTATAAACTTAGGACTTGTAATGGATTGGGAGTCGGGACTGTGGAATAGAGTCCAAATTTAACACCCATTACATTTGTGTCTTGCATCTCAAATTCATTTCTAAATTCTTTTGAAATATTATTGTTTTACCCTAAAAATGTTTACTCAGCAATGAGCATGCAAAAGCATGACAGTAGCTGCAATTTAAATTCTTTCATTCTGTCTCTGAGAGCTCATGACACAGACTATCATTCTGTTGACATTAGAAATATCCAAACACAGAAGCATGGGCATTGGGTATTCATTTTATAAATGTATCACTCAAATAAGTGGCACAATGAGTGGGACATTGGCAAAATTGATGGCATCGCTTATTAAGTTATTGATAATTTATTAATTATTAATGTACATTTAGTAAAATTTCAGCTCATGTATGCAACAGTCATAAATTATAATATAATGTTTTGAAAACCCACAAAACAAACAGGTATCATAGGCAAACAACTAAAATTGAAGTCTATGACAGACTACAGTTCACCGAATCACCACATGGCACAGAGTTATAAGTTATAACTTATACCGTACAGCTAGGTGATTTCTGTTGTAAAACTGTTTGTGATTCACTGATTTGTGATGCTGAGAGGGGTATGCTCCCATAACTGTGCTCCCTTATCATATCATTAGCCCCGCTTGGGTTTAACAGTCATGTAGGAATGTCTGCGGTTGGGAGGTGAATCCATCCTTTTGGCAACTTGTTTGACAGCTCTTGTCTTTTAATTTATAAACCTACATCACTTGGAATACAGCCTCTTAAATACACCCCGAAGCTCTCCCATTTAAAGCAAGGCATTCCTTTATGCGTGTAGACCTTATGCACGTAAATCTTGCGTGTTCTCAATGATAAACTTCAATGCTAATCTGCCGTATACCTCAGTTTTCACAAGCACGTGATGAACAATTGGGAGTCGGGACCATGAACTGAATGCCAATAATGCTTTCATAAAACATAAAGCATAACCATCTGTAGTTAAAATACCAAAGGGTTTTTGTCATAGCAGTTTATGGAAATGATCCTAAAAATGTTCATCTTAATAGGTTAAAGTTCTTTGCCGAAAACACAGACCATCATTTTGGGGTTTTGACAGAAGTTTTAAATGATAGGTATTGAGATCGGGAGCCCATTTTGCATGCTGCGATGTAATTTATATTATGCTTAGAGATGAACTACATCAATGTGCTTAATCATTTGAGATATTATAGCTGGAATCAGGAATGTAATAGTTGATTTACGCTTCTTATATTTTTACGCATTACTGTTCAGTGTTCGGTGTATAAATTATAATTTATAAACACCCAGTGGCAGTGACCCACTGTGCAAAGTCAATAGCCGCTAACAATAGCTAGCTGGAAGCAGTTGTAACTTGTAACATACCTGTGCAGTGTGTATTGGGTAACTCAGAACTGTAAGTTTGTAATGCGGCGGCGGTGGGCAATGGAACAGCGACTAGAACTTCGAATGCGGCGGCGGTGGGCAATGGAACAGCGACTAGAACTTCGAATGTGGGCACCCACGACAGGAACAAAGGTTCAGGAATCAGCAACTGCTTCGTTCAGCACAGCAGCAACCGCTTCGTTCAGCACAACGCGAATGAAAAAAATTCCGATTTTTTAGTGTTTTATCATTATTTTTCGTGGAAAACGTGTCCAAACGGCTAGGGCAAGTATTCTAAATCTAAGACACGAATGCAAAAACGAAGGACACGAATGTTATAACGGAGGACACGAGTATGCTATTTAAGGACACGAATGCTAAAACGGAGGACACGAGTATTCGATTTAAGGACACGAATGCTAAAACGGAGGACACGTATTCGATTTCGGAGGACACGAAAAAAAACGTGTTGGACACGTTTTAGGTCGTATTTCGTGTCCAACACGTAAAATACGGGACACGGGACCCTGGAGGACGTGTCCTGTGACTTAGATGTTTAGTTTAATTAACTTTAATCTTATAATTTTCCTAAGTTAGACTTAGGGTCCTTAATTAAAAAGATTAATTAATTAAATATCTCTTAAACAATATGGAATTTCTTAAATCGCTTTCTGGGTCTTGGATATCTCATGTACTCTAGTCCCTACGCAAAGTTTGGGAGCTAGAGCTCATCCGATGCTACCCCAACACCCCAAAATATCAACACTCCCTCTTAGCGAGGAATGTGCTCTAGCAACAATACTTCACTCCGAAGTTCTGCACTGATCTCTAGGGTGGGTCTCTGCGCTAATGCTTGGCCTGCTGCCCTTCATCACTGCGCTGCTGCTGCTCTCTCGTACTGCTGCCCATGACGCTGCCACCACCACTGCCACATCTGTACTGCACCTCCCTCTCAATCTGCTGCATCGTGCTGCCAATTGCTGCACTGCAGCTCAGTTGCTGAGAGTAAGCAACTGAAGTACTCCTGCCCAATCTTTGACAAACAAGTTTATTGGGCTGCATCTCATCACTGAAGCTCCATAGGTTGCTGCTCTGTGCTGTCATCTGGAGGCTGCTGTGTTGTTGCAGTTTTTCATTGCGTAAGTAGACCTCCTCTACGCTGAAGTCTCCTACACTGTTGCTGCGCTGTGCTGTCTTCCTAAAGCCTATGCGCTGTTGCATCTCTACACTGCGTAAGCAAGCCTGCTCTACACTGCTGAAGTCACATAAGCTCCTCTGCGTTGCTCCCTCTCAACATCCAGCTCTGCATCTGCTCCTTCTGTGATTCTCTGCACCCACTGCTCCACTTGCCCCACTACTGTCTTAAGGCCCCCATAGCTCGTATGTGATCCAAGAGTTGGGCTACTCAAGGATCTTGCCTCCACTCTGTAGTTGCTTTACAGATCAAGATCGCCCCACTTTCGTGGTTCATGAGCACTCATGGCTACGTCATCTCCGGAGCCATCGTCCACCACAACAGCCTTGGAGCAAGAAGCTTCCTTGTCCCTTTTCTTCTGAGGACAATTGCTGGCGAAATGTTCTAGTTCATCGCACTGGAAACACTTGATCTTCGACAAATCACGCTTCTTTCTCCCTTGCCGTCTCTTTGATGCTAAGGCTGCATCTTCCTCTTCTTCCTTCTTCACTTTGCTTGAACCAGTGCTGTACTCTCGTTTGGTCGTCCGACGGATTTCCTCTTGTCGGAGGATAGTCCACATGTTGTCCTAGTTGGGAAGGTCCGCTCTGCCTAAGAGACTTTGGAAAAAAGTTTCCCAGTCCTCTGTGACTACATTGAGAGCAGTCCTCACCATGACATCATCATCTACCTTGAATCCCATGCTAGTTAGCCGATCCCGGATTGATTGTAGTCTGGATAGAAAAGGGTCGATCTCTTCTCCCTTGGCCATCATGAATAACCTTAGTTGGTTTTCCAAAAGCATCTTCCTCTGGACGAATCTTCCTTCATATAGTGTGGTTAGAGCTACCCACATCTCATGAGTCGTTGCCTTCTCGACTATGTGTGGAACCACTTGATCTTTGACTCCGTCCATAATGAAGCGCTTGGCATGTGCCGCTGCTTCTTCGTGCTTCTCCAGGAGTTTCACATCGGTCGGTGTGGCCAGGACTTTCTCTGCATGCTCCCTCAAGTCGTATGCCTCCATGACTACCAGGATTTTGGTCTTCCAGATTATAAAGTTGGACAAGCTGTCCAACCTATCTTGATCACGTAGTCCATGGGGTGCCATCTGCTCAGAAAATGTGTCGGAACGAATCCTCCTCTCTATGCTAGAGACTCGGATCTAGGGTCCTTGGCGAGAAAGGAACCCTCTGCCCCCTCTGACAACTGACTCCTTCTCTTGAAAGTCTTCCAAACAAAACGAATCAACTCTCTTCAATCCTCTAATCGATCTTCAAACTTCTTTGGCAAGAAATCTTCTGAGAAGCTGTTCTCCTCCCGCTTTTCATCAACTTAGCTTTGGCTAAATTCTGCACCGATAGGATTTTCACCCCACAAGTAATTGCTGAAGGTCTGCTACTCAGCTTCCGGCACTCTGAACAACAATCAACTTCTGGATTGCATCACCCTAGCTAACCTCTGCGTGAGCAGACAGTCTCAGCGCAGCTTCTGCACTGCCTCTGCGCAGTATGTGGGCCTGCGTGAGTCTGCGTGGAGACTGCATCACCCTTGCCTCTGCTCGGCTCTGCTTCCTTCTGCTGCTGCGCTGCCTTCTCAGGTCTGGTTTATTTGTTGCTACTGCTGCTTTCTTTGCTGCTTTCTGTAGCACAAATTCTTCAGTCTTGTTGCTGGAGATCTAGGCTAGATCTGCAATCGCTCTGATACCATGTGAAAATTTCTGAATATCTCAAACATAAACCCTATTGTTAAATTTCAGATTTACTTCTCCTACTTACATTAAGTTATTAATGTGAAATATTCAGCATTAACATCGAAGTAAATACATTAACAACCTACACATACAAATCTAAATTGAATAACGTGCACAATGACAAAGTGACACACAAGGATTTTCTGGACCACTGTCCCCGGAAAAACCCAATGCGGGAAAACCAGTCTTCTGGCTGCTAGAGGGTTTTTATTATTAAGCAGAATCTAAGTACAACAAATTTGGGCACCAAACTGGTTAACCCGACAGAGAAGTAAATAAATTGCAGCTATAACTCTGTTCTGGAGACAGAAAAACTGATTGATTCACACCCTCAAACAGGATTTATAGAACTCAACCCTTTTCAGTCTTCAGAAACCCCAGTGTTGCTCTGAAGCCGTCTGCGTCAGCTTTGCTAGCCTGTGTCAGCCCCTGCGCTGCTTAGGAAGGGCCCGCGTCACCCCAGACTGGGTTACGCTGCCCCTGCGCTGCCTTGGCTTGCCAACGTCAGTCCTCCTAGGACCGCGTCAACATTTTATGGCACTGCGTCAACCCTCTTGGCCTCCTGCTGCCTCTGCGCTGCCTCTGCTGGGCTATGGCTGCTCTGCATAGCTGCTGCTTCCTCTGCGCTACTCAGTCTGTTGCTTCTCTGCCCTTGTTGCACTCTTGGCCTGGGATCAATCCATCCCCCTCGCCAATACTGCCCCTCGCTGCAGCTGAAACACTTCTGAAATTCTTAGCAAACCACGCCCTAGAATTCCAACTTAGTTTTAGTGCTTTGCCACTGTGTGTGTTCTCCAACTGACCCCAAGCCCTCTTCTTATACTTTTCTCGTTGAAACATCAACGACTGTGATCTAATCTTGAATCGACGACTAAGATTAGAAGATGCTTGATCTGTGTGACTTAAGTCATTTTTATCACATGGTTAATTTAATTAACTTTAATCTTTTAATTTTCCTAAGTTAGACTTAGGGTCTTTAATTAAAAAGATTAATTAATTAAAGATCTCTTAAACATGATGGAATTTCTTAAATCACTTTCTGGGTCTTGGATTTCATGTACTCTAGTCCCTCCACAAAGTTTGGGAGCTAGAGCACATGCGATGCTACTTCAACGCCCCAAAATCTCAACACTTGGTTCGTTTGTTTGCTTAGATTGTAGCCTCTTAAGCAAGTTCCCTATCATGGGGATTAATAGAAGGGTTGCTCAATGTGGATCATTGTCTAGGGGAATTCAATATAATCCTAATTTCTGTTTAGCTTGAGTGTTGGCCATGGTGGGACCACCAATCGCAGGTTTCTGATTCTGTAGGAGGAGAGAAACTTCAAATAGTCTTGTCCTTTGCACAACTAAAAATATGGTGTGTATGTATGCAGCTTTCCTAAAGAACCAATGACCATTGAGTTTGTTTTACCATACATGGTCTCGACATCGTTTGTGATAAGAGGCTGTAGTTCTATTTTAGTTGTTGTTTTGACGAATTGAGTGTTTTTGTATTGAGTTGGGGTTGGGGGAGGGGGGGCAATTGGAAATTTGCTTTTTGTGTTGATGTGTGGTGTTAGAGTAATACAACACTCAAATAGATTTTGCAGGTTTATATGTGGTGAACATATAATGTTTTTGTTAGTCAAGTTTTTGATTAGTTGATAACTATGGCAGAGTCTTTACTACCAAGTACATGAATAAAGGTTTACTCAAGGCATGGTAGAGTTGACTCAAGTGTAATACAGTTATTAGTTACTGGCATCTCTCTATCTTTCTCTTGTTTTTGTGCATATATTTTCTTAAAAACCAGGAGTGTGACTGTGTGGCTTTGAATTCCAAGGACCTTCCAAGTTAGCATGCAGTGTAACCTTATCCCTATCTTCCGAATTCCCTCTCTTGTTGTTAGATACTCAACCTAAGTTTGCTCTCCTTTTATATTTGTACTTTTGGTTTTCAATAACTGATATCTATTTGTCTTGGAGTTGCTTTTTGTGCTCCCTTGTCTTCTTTTGCGAACTTTTATAATCCCATTGACCTTCACTCACCTTTGGAAATTAATACCAGTTAAATTGAATTCCACGTCTATATTTATGGCTAATGAAACTATTTACCGTTGATCATTGAGCACCATCTGTATTATTCTTGACCCTTAACTCAGTTTCACTTCTAGCTAAATAGATTGGAGTAGAGAATCTTTAGGTGCTTCATATAAGTGCATGACCACATGATGGTTTTTACTTGTCCAGTGTACTTGTATTGGTGAATGTTGGTGGTCACTTTCTTCTTTTTGGATAGAGGAGGAGCAGATTTAAAGGTTTGATTTTGGTCAAGGTCAATCTTCATATGAAAGTGTCGATTTATCAACTCATATTTATAGCTAACAACACAGCAAAGTTATTGCCTAAATGTAACAGCGGAGCAGGATTGCATGTTGGTCACCCAGAAGGCTACACGGCTACAGATATTCTTGCTAGATATAAGCGCATGCAAGGCTTTAATGTTCTACATCCAATGGGTTGGGATGCTTTTGGGTTACCTGCTGAGCAATATGCTATTGAGGTATGGTAATTAGCTTCTTTGCTAAATGCTTGTCTGACATGAGAATTAGATGCTCCTTGCTACAACCTATCCCTTTTTCTTTATACATTGTTAGCAGTGTTGGACAAACTTTTATTGATATTAGATATGTGTTTTTAGTTTGTTGATGCAATTATTTTTTATGCATTGTTCACAGACTGGAACTCACCCTAAAATTACAACAATGCGAAATATAAATCGATTTAGGACTCAGGTGAGGGCAAGCAGTTTGTAGTCTAATAATTTCTTTCTATCTATTTGTAGTCTAATAATTTCTTTCTATGGTTCTATCTATTTCATTATGGTTGGTATATAATTGTTAGATTGAGCTATCTGTATGTTCTTTTGTGCAAATTTAAATAGTGTATAAGTGTTTATGTTTTAATAGTGATCATGACTCATTGTCAAGCACAAATAAAGTCAATAAAGTTGGTGTGCAGTCTTTCTATATAGCATACATCTGAGAATTTATTAATATTTTAGTGACACTTAGCAAAACAATGATAATATTACAAACATAATCGATCTGAATGTTTCATTCATTGAGAGTTAATGGAATGGGAGAGCTTTGCAAGGGTTCGAGCCAGTTCACATGGTCTCTTTCACTTTCTTAATCACATTTGCACCCCGTCCTTTCCTATGCAATTGAGCTTGGGTTTGTGGAAATTTCATGAAATTTGTGCTTATGACAAAGTGGCACATTTCGCCTCAAAACTTAAGGCTTCCCAGATATAATTCCTGTAAACCTTCAGTGTTATGGTTTGTTGCTACCTAATCCACACTTGGGCTAACATGGAGAAAATCTTTAATCAATTTGGTATGGCCTTGGGGGAAAGTCTTGAGTTGAGCTGTTGTCACTCAAATCTTAACTCCTCCATTTAGGCTAACTCCTAGCGAAGCCAAGGGGGGTAGTCCCTATGAGAAAAAAAAAACTAAGCCTTGATTAAGCTAAATTAAACGTGTAATACGCCTTTCGGAATATTCTTCAGATTTTGCCGGAAATTAATTTTACAAAAATTTCTCCATAAAATTTCCATTCAATTCCATAGAAGATTGCCATGTAAAATAGAACAAGAGAACACATGCAATTCGAACATACAACATGCAGAAATAATCTCAGCTTTACATATATATATATATATATATATATATATATATATATATACACGCTGGGGTTTACACGCTGGAATGACAAATAGCTGAAATAACTAAGATAGAACTGGTCTCAAGGATCTGTTGCAATGCTGCACGGGCCTTCGACCAAAACTAAACGAAACTGCCATTGCTAAGCTCTCCTGTGAATTCTGTATGAATTCACCAAGGGGAGATGGGTGCTTTCCCAATCTCTCTAAATCACCCGAGGGTTTCTGTCCTGGGGCTACCAATGGAGTGGAGAACTGGGTTCTCAACCTCACATACAAGAAGCAATACCAAATCCAAGATGATCTCTAATGGCCCTTCCTCCTCTTTTTATAGATTTGATGGACTCCTCTAGAAGCTTCTATTTTATTATTATTTTAATCATTGAGCACATTTCCCTTAATTAAAATATTCTTTTTAATGTGGGAAAATGGTCAATTGGCCACCATGCCTCCTCAGGTCACTGAAAATCACTCCTAGCCATCCCATCCTGTAGATCTTCTTGTTCCGGTTCCAACAAGCTATTACACTAAGGTGTTCTACCAAGAATTCCTCCCGAAATGCCACCGTAGGCATAATTAATTGAGTTTTCAGAAAGTTGTTAGAATGCAACGGAATGAAAGGCAAACTGTGCGGATGGTGGAATATACCAAGCGAATGCCATCAAACCTCATAATAACTCCTCAAAACCCCGCCAAAAGTCCCCAGGGCCTGTTGATGACGTCATCCTGCACCTGTGACCTGTCTGCCCCCCAACTCTGAAAGTCCATCCTAACCATGTCATAAGGAATACCAAAAAAAAGGCACATTACAAAACGAGAGATATCTAAGACTTAATTGAATTACCGAAAGCACATTCAACCATCAACATATAAATAACAACATATCACTTTAGAGCATATAAGTAAACTTCATGAGCAAATAAATTGATCATAAGTGTATAAATAACCATCAACAAGAAAGAGATATGAAAATGACAATATGAATGAAATACTTGTAAGAAAATGATGTAACAAATAGATCCCAATGGCAAGTAAAGAGAGCTTGTGAAAGCAAATGCTCAAAGTGAGAGGTGAGAGGTTATGCTTGAAAGTAAAATGCTTATACTTGGAAATAAAAGTGCCAAAAGTAAATGTGGCAATGAAAAATAACCAAGTACTGAATGCTGGAAAATAATGTTGTGGAATGTTCTTGGTACATTTTAGTTAAGTTAGATTTCACTTGGATTTAGTTCAATTCAATTGACAGATATGTGGTGATCTGTATGAGTGTGCAATGTGAGATGTGCAATTGCAATAAAGTAAATCTAACGAATGGTGTGTTTCCTCTTCTACCCTTATCCTCGTTGGGTTAAGGAATGTTGCAAGGGGATCCTACAGGAGGAAGCTTCGCTTCAATGAGTACCCTCGAGAGCCCACTAGTCAACTTGTTGCAAGCAGTCCAACACTAGGAAAATGTAGCTCCTAGCTTGATTTCACCAGTCAATGTTTACCAGTTTCCCCCAATCTCATAATAAGGAGAATATAATCGATTTTCCCTATTAGACTAAGTCACCAACAAGCTCTTTCAAGTCACGCCCAACGATCAAGGCAAGCTTGTAATGGTGTGAGAACAAAAGAGTTTGATGGGGTTCGTTACTTTGCAAGAAAATAAACCGTAATATCCCCAATTGTTTGAGCACAAAGATTCCTTTCTTGCTGCCTATCAGCCTCCTTTAGGCTGGCAATAGGGGAAATTTACCAAGGAGACAAAGGAATCTTTCCCAACTCTATTTTGGTATTAAATAAAAAGGGGCAAATATTATTAAATAAAAGGGGCAAATTATTATTGGATAAAAAGGGGTAAAAAGCCATTTATATAGAATGAGTGGTTTTGTCAACAAAATAATAAAAAAGAGATTTCAAGAAGACTGGAGAAGATCTGGTGAAGGCTATAAAAAGGGAGAGAAGGCCACTTCTCATTCATTTTGATTTGTTATTATTTTCTGGTGATTGGGTTATGGCTCATGTGATTCTAGCTCGAGGGTTTCAGGTGAAGCTCAAAAACTAGTTTCAATGGACATCCATTGCCACCCTAGCTAGTATTTAGTCCATTTCAGTGGACTTCGAGTGCCACCCTAATTGGCTTGCGGAAAAATCATTCAGATTTCTCATTTGATCTTCATTGCAAGTGATTTTTAGTTAACCCTCAAAGTGCCGAAGATAAACATATTTGCGAAAGTAATATTTGTTACGATATTGGAGTTACTAGAGATTGAATTCTTCTCCAAGGGGCCGAGTTATTTCAGATTGGGAGGCAAAGTTTGAGTTATTGAAGAGGTTGAGGGATTCCTATTATTAGAGGTCGAGAACATTTGTCATTGGAGACCGAGACTATGTTGAATTTCTACGATCCCGGTGTCTAGGATAGAATCTTAGATCACTGTCAATACCAAACCAAGAATCTCAACAAAGCTACTTTTCACATTGGAATATAAACAACAGTAAATCTACTAGTGCGCAGAATATACACAACTTTTTACAATTTTATACAAGTATGTACAACAACCCAACCTTCGGTATATTAAACCAATTGAATAGTACAACAGTCTAGGGCTCCCGTACCAGGGATAATGGCCCTCAATTATCCACAAGTACAAGAATACAAATACAAGATAATATGACAGTCTAGCTAATGTAGTGTACCTCACAACTGCTTTGTCATACCCTGTAACCTGCTGGTCCTTTTGCTCCCAATTTTCTCACTATCTACCCCTTAGTTCATCAAGGAACAACACATAGAGACTCCAGGAGGGTTGCCTGCTATCACTGTTGCAACTCGCTTCTGCTACAAGGAACTTTGGCTTCCAATCTGCTCCTCTAGGCTGGCCAATACCTGAGCTACAAACTGCCTTTCCTAGTGGTCATTTTAGTCCATCAAAGTGCCACATAGGCCTTCAAAAACTTCACCCACCTTTAGTTGTCAAACTCCCTTTATGACTGCTGATCAAGGGCTACTTTGGACACCTACACGCTGTCCTCCAACAGTCCAAATATGCCCATTACCTCTGTCAATCAATCACTATATAAACTGCCAATTGGTTAGGGCTTCTAACCTCCACATCAACCCCTCCTCTTTGGCTACTACAGGTGCCCAAAAAGTCTATCCAATCTGGTCAATACTTGACCCAACACAAGGCAAAACCAACTGCAAACATACCTTAGGTTTGGTGTTGAAATGTTGTAGTACTATGATCTGGTTAGGGCTTCTTGTAGCCCCACGTCAACCTTTCTTTGTTGCCTCACAAGCCCTTCTCCAGCTGCGACATTCCCTTACAAACCTTCTCTGCCAACACGCAGTTGTTCTATGGATAAACCAACCCCAAACAGGCCTTACGACCCCCTGTTCTAGGATGTTTAAGGCTTGCGGCCTACCCACAACAACCTCCAAAGACCGCGGACTACAAAAACAAAGAAACCGCACTTTAATTGACACCAAAAAAGATCTCCAAGTCACCTTCTCCTCTCGGCCCTGCTGTAGGATAAACTATCCCTCCAAACAATCACGTAAAGGCTACAAAAGTAGCCTTTCTTCCTTTCGCTGAAGTGCCTCCTAACCTGCGACCAAATAGAAGATGTCTTTCTCCCTTGTATGAGCTTCTTTCTTGACTCCTTTATTGCCCTTGTGTTGCACTCTTGGATGATAAAAATGAACTCCAACACCTTATATTTATACCAAGCATAAGGGCTCCCAAACAACATTTCTTTTGGAACATTCACTCTCAAGCCTACATGACTTATGTGCCAAAAACCCATCCTTAAACTTCTAAAATTCATATCTCCACATAGACAACTCGGAATTCGATGATTCTCAATGTGTTGGTTTCGTCTTGTCATCCTCTATCATGTCCATCCGTCACATGTCTAGTGGGCCTCATGGCTTCACACCCACAAGCTCGGGTGCAAATCCCACACCTTGGTTTCCAAGCCCACAATGCCCTATTGTGGCACCCCAACCTCCAACCTCCAAACCCCGAACCCCGAGGCTTGGAGTACCTCCCAAGCTACCAAAAATCAACAGATTGATCTACATTTAGAGAGGCAGAGTCCATAATTTGGAGGCCAATCTATAATAACTAGAGGGTCGAATCTACCATTTTAAAAGGGCCGGATTCCTCACTATATTACAAGAGATCGAGGGAATTTCTTATTGCAGGTCGAGTGCATGATTTTGGGAAATCGAGAGCCTGTTCATCTTGAGGGCTGAGAGCAGTCTACAGAGAGGCCATGATCATTCTCAGATTGAAGGTTGAGTGCATGAAATTATTGTGAGAGATCATGCCCATTTTGGAGGAGGTCAAGTATCCTTAATCCAAGGAGGTTGAGTTTCTAGTCAAAACTAAGATCAAGTGCCATTGTTCTACCAGGCTGAAGTGTCACATTGTGGAGGGTCGAATTTCATCTTCTGCAAAGATCGTGAGCATAAATTTGGAGGACGTTTTCAACCTTCAAGAGGCCGTGTTCTGTTTATAGAGGAGATCGATTAGCCTTATTCTAGAGGCCACTCATTGCCTAGAATTTGTGAAGCTGAGTTGCTATACTAGGACGCTGTATTTCATCATTAGAAGCTTGAGTTTATCTTCAAATCCTAAGGGTCGAGAGCCTATTGTTGGGGAGATCAGGTAACTGAGTGATCATATCTGTTGGTGGTCTTACTACCCCCGAAAGATCAAATACATTGTCTTGAAGGGAACCAAATTGCATTGTTGGTTGAGGTTGAGATCATCTACTTTTGGTGACAAAATTGGTTCAGGCCGAATTGATCACCTAGTTTGTGAAAAATCGATAAAAATATCGCTTATGGCAATCAACTGGTAATTATCCAATGTATATAATGTGAAAAATCCTAGATCTGGATTCTTACTGCAACAAATCTGAATTACTTTTTCTATTATGTTACATAATTATTTCATTATTGTGAAATATCAAAGTAATTTCTGAAGCAGTCTACACACATAATGCTGCGGAAATAAATCCAAGTGCTAAAACAATCTGAACAAAATACCATGAAAAACATCCACATGTGACACAGTTGTTTTTGGACTAAGTCCTCGAAAAAACTCAACTTGGGAAAACCGGTGCAGCAGGTCTGAGGGTTTGTATTATTAAGTAGCAAAATCTTGAATACAACTAGGGTGCCATCGTTTGGAAAACCCTTAAGAGAAATCTAGATAGCAAGAATAACTGTGAGATATACCTCACTCAGCAAGTCTCCGGCTGATCAAGAACAACGCTGGTGAAGCTCTCATTGCCTCTGTATGATTGCCTACGCTAGATTTGCGTAAGCCTGCGTGGGCAAGCTTGAGGGACTGCGTCACCCTTCTCTGCAACTGATCTGGCTGATCTGAAGCTGGATTTTGGCCCTCCTGGCTCAGAACCCCAACCTCTAGCTTTCTCCGGACCGACTCCAAGAGACTGCGTTGGTTCTGCGTGATTCTCTACAGGAATTGCGTCACCTCTGCAGTAAACTACGCTGTCTCTCTTCTGTGTAAATACTGCCTCACTCTGAAATGTATTCTTGGTCCACCTGACCAATATCTGCTTCTGCCCCTCTCTGGATCTGATCGCTGAATCACAATCACTTAGCAAACCCTACCCTAGTGATTTGATCCTTGATCAAAAGCCGTGTCTCTGTTAGGTCCCTATATCACTAGTATAATTCCTTATTATTGTTAGTGTAAACCCCTTATTGTTATTATTGTACCCTTGTAACCCCCATTTTGTTATTATTGTGCCCTTAAATTATTATTGTTAGGTCGGCTAGGATTACATTGTGGCCACTAGGATTACATTATGGCCCCATGGACTCCTATATATAGAAAGGAGGTTTTGTAAATTGTATCATCCAAGAATTGTTCATTCATGTAATGTATTGGAGGTTGCCCCCTCGAAGTGGCTTATTTCTAAGGCGTTGATATCTCTTTCTTCTCTTTTTGGAGCTGGTTTCCCAACATTTGGTATCAGAGCTTTGGATTCTAGGGTTTCGCTGCTCCAAACAGGTCATCGTGGCATTTTTGCTATAACTTTTTTTCTACGAAGTTTCAGAAGCTGAAATTTTTAGGGTGCGAAGCCGAAATCCTGAGGAAGATTGTCTAAAAATTTCAGAGCTTGGTTCGCAATATTTCCGGAGATATGATCTGTGGAAGTTAGGTCTTTTTTCAGGCTCCTAAACAGGTCATCGTGGAATTTGCGCTATAACTTTTTTTCTACTAAGGTTCAAAATCTGAAATTTTTATGGTGCGAAGCTGAAATCCTAAGGAAACTCGTCAAAAAATTTCAGAGCTTAGTTCGCAATATTTTTGGAGATATGATCTGTGGAAGGTAGTGCTTTTTCAGGCTCTCGAATTTCATCTCAAAAAGGTGATCGTGGGAAAATTTCAATAACTCTCTCTCTGAGCATCAGATTAGAGTGCTGTAAAAAGTGGTCGCAAGTACACAGACTGTAGTTTCTTGGCTATCAATTTCAGAGGCGAAGGACGAAACAGTGACACGTGGCAAGTCATACAAGTTCGCTATACTGAACCAGTCCATAAGTAGGTCATTGTGGGAGATTGGACATAACTTTGTCTTGGAGAATCCAAATCAAGTCAGACCTGTGGCATTCAAAAGAGAATTCAGAGGGCTACTTCAGTGCTGAATTTCAGATATTGAAAAGCCGCAATCACAGAGATAATACAATTTCAATATCGAGCTCCTCAAAAGCAAGTAAAATGTGTGTATTTTTTTTTCTGAATTGCATAAGTCTTGTTTGAAGAATCAAGTTGAATTGATTGCAAGGGCATATTGTAGAATAGATATCAGTATAGGATTATAAAATGGCCCCTAAAAAGAATTCAAAACCCATTAAGCCTTTGGAAAGCTCTACTATGACTCATGAAGACGAAGAATGGCAACATGACATATCAAAATTACAAGAGCAAGTGCAACAAATTTCGCTCTCGCAAAGAGCAACAAAAGTTGACATGGAAGTTTTGAAGAAAGGCATGGAAACTAAGATGGATGGTTTGAAGAAAGGTGTAGATGGCATGGAATCTAAGATTGATGGCATGGACGCTGGCATGGAATCTAAGATGGATGACATGGAAGCTAAGATCGATGAGAAAATGGAAAACATGAAGAATGTTCTAAAAGCAGACATGGAAGGTTTGACAAAATTGATACAAGAAATGTTTCCTAATGGTGAAAAGATAGTAGAAGAACCTCATGATGAGAACAAAATAAATGTTAATCGTGATTTCATAAACTCTAATGTTGGCGGGACGAACCACCATATTCCAAAAATGGATATGAGGAAGTTTGATGGAAAGGATCCTGTAACATGGATACTACAGATGGAGCAATATTTTGATCTCCATAATGTGCAAAACACACAAAAGGTACGCATTGCAACTTTACATTTAGAACAAAATACATTTGTATGGTATCGATCGCTTTGCTCCCGTAAAAAAATTGTCACTTGGTCAATTTTTACGGAGGAAATGATAGCACATTATGAGGATACAAAGAGCAACACCTTCTTTAGCCAATTGATAAATCTCAAACAAAAGGGGTTAGTGGGGGAGCACATTGAGGACTTCCAAAAATTGAATATAAGGGTAACTGATATTCCAGAGGAACACAGGATTGATCTCTTCATAGGCACTTTAAAGGATAACATCCAACATGAAGTTCGTGTTTTGGAACTTGATTCATTGGAGAAGGCATTCAGGTTGGCAAGAAAAGTTGAATGTAAAATTATGGCGACAAGGAAGCCTACCACTCAATTTTATAAAGAAGGAAGTGTTGCTACGCCTAGATTTCCACAACCTACAAGGTTGACACCACAACAATTGGAAGAAAAAAGAGCAAAAGGGCTTTGCTACAGTTGTGATAGCAAATACACTAAAGGTCATAAGTGTGCTGAGAAGAAATTATTTTACATAGGTTGTGAAGAGGAAGAAGAAAATGAACAAGAAGAGGATATACACCAGGAACCAGCCCTAGAAGAGGAAGAAATGAATCCGACCATATCGTGTAATGCACTGGCAGGAATTACCACTCGTCAAACTCTCAAGATAGAAGGACATATCAAGAAGAAAAAGGTAATAGTGTTGATTGATTCAGGTAGCACCCATAATTTTATTCATTGTAAGGTAGCCAAGGAATTAAATTGCTTCCTATACCCAGCACCAGAATGCCAAGTGATGGTTGCAAATGGAGGAACTATAAATTGCTCCGGGAAATGCCATAATATCAAGCTAACCATGGGGGAATATGTATTGACTAGTCCAATGCTTTCCATTCCTATGGGAGGTGCTGATGTTGTACTAGGAGTACAATGGTTACAATCTTTGGGGACGGTCGCTTTTAATTTTCAAGAAATTTTCTTGAAATTTTTTTCAGAAGGAAAGGAAGTCGAATTACGGGGTATTGAAGGGAAGCGGGGAAGGATAATAAGCTCTAATGTCATGACAAAGCTTCTAAAGAAATAACAACGAGGCGTAATTGCACAATTATGCTCACTAGAAGTTCCGACATCAAAATCATCTATTTCTGCAGATCTCCAACAAGTCTTGGACAATCATTCCAAGGTGTTTGAAACTCTCAAAGGACTCCCACCTATTCGTGATCATGATCATGCTATTCATTTGATTCCGGGAAGTGTTCCTCCAAACATCAGGCCTTATAGATATCCTTACTTCCAAAAGAGCGAAATTGAACGTATGATTGCAGAAATGTTAGAGGCGGGTATAATTCAACCCAGTCAAAGTTCTTTCTCTGCTCCTGTAGTATTGGTACACAAGAAGGATGGATCATGGCGAATGTGTCCGGATTATAGGGTGCTCAATAAGCTCACCATTAAAGACAAATTTCCCATTCCTGTGATTGATGAATTATTGGATGAATTACATGGAGCAATTTATTTTACCAAGTTGGATCTTCGTTCGGGATATCATCAAATTAGAATGAAGACTGAAGATATTCCAAAAACAGCATTTTGAACTCATGAGGGTCATTATGAATTTTTGGTCATGCCTTTTGGCCTTACCAATACACCTTCTACATTTCAAGGGTTGATGAATTCCATTTTCAAACCCTTCCTTAGAAAATTTGTGCTAGTATTTTTTGATGATATACTAATCTATAGCAGGTCTTGGAAGGATCATGTTGAACATGTTGACAGGGTGCTCAAACTATTGTAGGAGAAACGATTATATGCAAAAACATCCAAATGTTTCTTTGGAGTACAAGAGGTGGAATATCTGGGTCATATTGTATCTCACGAGGGTGTTAAAGTAGACCCTAACAAAATTAAAGCCATTAAGGAATGGAAAGTCCCCACAACCATAAAGAAGTTGCGAGGATTTCTCGGGTTAACGGGGTATTATCGCAAGTTTGTTAAGAATTATGGGAGAATAGCAGCACCTCTAACAACATTATTGAAGAAAGATGCATTTTCATGGACTCCTGAAGCAACTAAGGCCTTTGAACATCTTAAAGACGCAATGTGCCTAGCACCGGTCTTAGCTACGCCAGACTTCACAAAAACCTTTATTGTGGAATGTGATGCCTCAGGAAATGGAATTGGTGCAGTTTTAATGCAGGGAGGAAGACCCATTGCTTTTGAAAGTCGTCCAATCAAAGGAAAGTATTTACAGAAACCTATTTATGAGAAGGAAATGTTAGCAATACTGCATGCACTAAAGAAATGGCGAACTTACCTAATGGGAAGAGACTTCAAGGTAAAAACTGGTCATGATAGTCTTAAACACTTTTTGGAACAAAGACTATCGTCAAAAGAGCAGCAAAAATGGGTCACAAAGATGTTGGGTTATGACTTTGAAATAATCTACAAAAAAGGAAAGCTTAATGTTGTTGCGGATGCACTCTCAAGAAAGAATGAAGAGGTGGAAGCATTGCTTTGTGCCATTTCTATTATCCAACCAGATTGGATAACCGAAGCAAGAGATGAATGGAAGAAGGAAAAAGATGTATGGACACTCATTCAAATGTTGCAGCAAGATCCTAGTACATCTAATACATTTAGTTGGAAAAATGATTCCTTATGGTACAAAGATCGCTTATATCTTTGTAAGAATTCCCAACTAAAACAAAAGATTCTTCAAACAAGACTTCTTTAGCAAAATATTTTTTCACCTCCACAATCGGTCTAACCCTTGGAATGCTTATGGCCTCTCTTTGTAACTTGACACGACCTCACATTGGCAAATACGACTTGTATGACCCCACACGTGCGACTCCTAGACCCTTCGATGCTCACGATCTAGATGGAATCAACCTCTCGGCCTTTCTGGCAACTCGTACGACTATCCTGGAAATCTTGTACGACCTCCTCCTAGCACATACTACCTCCATAAGGAATTTCGACCTCTCTTAGAGAAAACATGACCCTCCTGGAATCCACATGGGCTCAATAACTCGACCTCCCTATCTGCAGAAAAAATGTGGAAGAATTCCTCCTCCACATCTCAGAAACTGGAAGAATACTGATGAAAGAAAACCCCGAAAAAACATTCACTGCTTCAACTGTTGTTGAAACTCTCGTCGGTGTCAAACCCCAATCACAATGATCATTGATCTCCAAGGCTTCCCATCATTCCCTTTATAATCTCTCGTTGAGAAATCAATGCCCAAGATCTAGATTTGAGGTGATCTAATCGTGGCTAAGATCGCTTAGAAACTTTTCTAGCAGTCTCTAAAGGAAAATCGGCATGTCTCAATTATTACTAATTAATTAATCTATTTTCCTAAGTTAAAACTTAAGATAATAATTAAAACTGATTAATTAATTTAATTAATACGTTTCCATTCAAAAAAATAACTTGGGCTTGGGGATATTTTCTGCTCGTGTTCCTAGCCTATTGACACCACCTGAGGCTAGAACACCTGTCTGAGATACATCAACCAACAGTTCCTCTTAGCGAGGAAGGTGTTCTATGTTGTACACCTTCATGCTCTGCGCTCACATTTGGAACACTTGTCACCTTGACTACCTCATGGCCCATTCCACTATGCCATAACTCTCTTGGACTGCTGCTGCAAGTGATGAGAGAAAACTCATCCTCCAACCGACTAGAAAGCTCATCTGCGACTGCCGCTGTCTGCTTCTCGCCCTTCTTGTTGCCTTTCTTCTTATGCATGCAATTCCTGCGGTAATTGCTAAACTCGTGACAACGATAACACTTGATATTTGACATGTCCTTCTTCCTTTCCTCCTTGGAGTTGGATGCTTTACTGAATGCCTTCTTTGCTTTGCCCTTCCTCACAAGAGCAACATTCTCACTGTCATCTCTCCTATGCTCGGAGTTGTTGCTAGTACCACTTTTGCCCCTCACAAGGCTCAGTGGAAGCTCCTCCTGTGTGAAGTCGTTCCACAAGCGGTCCCAATTAGGAAAATCATATCGTCCATCAACCACTTGCATGAAAGCATCCCACTGGTTCTGAAATGCATTCAGGGCTCTTCTCACAAGCTCTTCCAAATTCAACACTCATATCAATGTGGTCAATGTTGTGGCATCAAGGTCTTGAATTGCCATCACACTCAACTAGACATCCTCATCAAAGTGCTAGAGAAGTGTCAAGCCATCCTTCAAGGGACATCAAATGTACTTGGGAAGAAACATCTGAAACACACCTTCAAAATCAAGTGAAATCATCATCAAAGGTACAGTAACCATAAAGATATCATAGTGGACTAAATCTAATGCAAAAGGCATAAGATAATTTTACACAAGCATTGTCTTCAAATGTATTTCTATCTAATGATTTGTAAACAAACTTAGATATGAGAGGGTTATCCAAAGGCCCTATTAGGTGTTTCTAACTCTAAGGGGAGGAACAAATCCTTGGCCGACCCATCAATCAATAGGTACACGTGAGAAGTGGACATGCAAGTTGTTAACTTCATGGAAGATGCCACAATCTTGGTACCAACTTTTGGAGTTTCAACATCTTGAGTGTAATGATGTGAAAAGGGAACAATCTTGGGACCTGAGTTACCTCTTACCTTGACTTATTTTTACTACCCCTCTTGTGCACCTTTTTCGTCAATGAGTTTTCTTATTCTTTTCATGCATATTTTGGGTTACATGCTCATTTAATACAGTCAAATACCATTTAAAGATGTAGTGGTATATTGCTCATCGGGGTTGGGACCAATGTCATCATAACCGAACAAGTGTTATCAGAACTGAACAGGTTCCGGAAAACCGGCAAGTCCGATCGGTTTGGAGGCAAAACTGGTCCGAATCAGAAATGACCGGTACTGGTCGAGTTTGGAGACTGGTTCCACCGGTTCACAAGCCTAGGCATTAAATTTTTTTTTTTTTTTTTTAAATTAATTTTTTACCAAGTTACTAATGCTACCCTAGGTCCACCCTAAAGCTACTTAAACACCCTCACCCTCTCTATTTCACTCACACTATTCATTCGAGTCTCTTGCAATTCTTGAGTTGAGTTGAGGAGAATTCATAGAGTTTTTTGTAGGGTTGTTTTGAGGGAGGTTTTTTGCAGATTTGAAGAGTTGATTGGAGTCTTGGATTGTTGTTGGGTTGGCAGATTTTTGAGGTACTTCAAAGAATTTTTTTTTCCCAGAGATCTTTGGGTTTTCTTCAATGGTTTTTGCAACTGGTGGAAATTTTTTGTTTTTATTTTGTTGGGGCTGCTACATAGTTGATTTCAAAGGATTTTGGAGCTGATTTTCTCCAAAATTTTAGAGGGTAAATCAAGGGCCATGGGAATCAAGCTATAATCCCATTGCAGTGGATGCTACTCATTCTTCAGATGAGGATAAGGAGGATGATCATGATGATGATTGATGATTTGATCATTGATTTGTTGTTGTTGTAGCTTGTAGTATAATACTATGATCTATGATGTTATTTTGGACTATAAAGGCCTTTTAGAGCATGCTTCTTGATGTTTGTAACATTTTTTGTTCAACGATGTTTTCCACTTAGTGCTATTTTGGTTGTATGCACTATTACTTGCTATATAAATGAGACTTTTTCATATTTGTGTATAAATGGCTTGGATTCATATGGATGCACATGAATATATCTGTTTTTTCTTTAAAATATGAATATTTTATGTGTTTTTGGTAAACCATTTTTTATTTTTATTTTTAATTTTTTAATTTAATTTAATTTAATTTTTAATTTTTATTTTTTTTATCCAGTTCCGACCGGTTCTAGGTCCACAAGGTTTTCTGGTTCGGTTCCGATAACATTGATCCAAACTAGTCATTGAATCGGTAGACCCCCCCGGATCGTGAACAGGTAAAAAAGCCGGACCAAAAAACCGGTCAACCAAAAATACATAGAATATTCAAATTTAAAAAAAAAAAACATATATGTTCATGTGTATCCATATGAATCCAAACCATTTATACACAAATAAACAAAAGTTCTCATTTATATAGCATTTAAGGATGCACATAACCAAAATAACACCAAGTGCAATCCATCTTTGAACCAAAAATACATCCAAAAACAGGGCCTAGATGGCCTCTAACATCCAAAAGAAATCATGCTACAACAAATACGTACATATCATCAAAATATTTTCCTATATTGGGATCTTTGTCATCAATATCACCCTATAAGCATTAAAATAAGATAGAAAATGCTTAGCATGTCAATTCAAGATTTTGTTTGAGTGATGGGTGCATTTTTAGTAGGATCATGATAGAGGAGTTTGAAAACCAATGCCACTAACATCAAGGTACATAGAGGGCCTGGTGTTCTTGATTAAATACTAGTTCCATACCCTCGTACATGACAAAATCCAATGCAGATGTTGTAATCCCCCCAATCTTAAAATTCTGAAAAACTGTTAAGTTTGTTGGATTTTGAGTGGGATCTAAAATTCTACTTTCTCCATATGAAATCCAATGAATTCAGAGCCATTCTCAAACATCCTGAGTCATTTCATGGTAATGTTAAAAATTTAAGTAAATTGATGAAACATTACCATGAATTGCATGGCAGTAGTAGGGTCATAGCCTTGAATATGAGGCACCTATTGTGGGCCAATAGCCAACTAAGAAAAATAAAAAAATAATAAAGCAAAACAGGCCCCACGTGCTGCGTTGTACACGACTTTACCAGATTGGCCAGTTTGGCATCAAACTGGCCGAAGACGGTTCAGGAGGCCAGTTCGAAGCCATTTTGCCCTCCATCTGATTGGACCAGCCGGTGAAGACCGGTTCAATTTGGTTCTGATAACACTGGTTGGGACATTCAAAGTGCCTTTTATTTAGATGGATCATGATATGCTAGGAACTAGGTGGGGGCTAATGAGGGGGGTAGAGCTCAGGTTAGACTCTTGTCCACGCCCTATAAATTTGTCTCGACCATATTATGCATTTTAACATTTTCTTTCTTGTTTGGCCATATATGCTTTTAAGTTTTAACTTTCTTTCGGTTGCATCAACCTTTCAAGGGAAAAATTTCTAGGCCCTTGCTCAAAGATGAGAGTAAAAGGGAGCTAGTACTGGTGACAAATAACAATCAACCTACAGAATGGAAGTGGATAAAAAGGATATGCGGAAAGTGATAAGTATGGACTATCATGGGCATGCTATATCAATTAATGCCTCCTATTTGTGCCCCTCTTGGACAGTGGAAAGAAAGGCCTCAAGGAAGGTTACACTGGACTGCGGGCAAGGGATAATCACTAAGGTGATGTTTGAGAACAAGGATACTACTGAGAGCGGTCAGTCATCCAACTAACCTTGTGATCCATACTAGAATTCCTTTAACGTTAAATGAAAGCACATGATTGTAGAAATGGTTAATGTACCTAATAATAGATGACACACCTTCATTAAAAAAATAAACTAGATGATGAAAAGCACTGTTCGGAGTATGGCTAGAGGGCTTTGAGGCATAGCGATCTGTGGATCATCATAGGGTTATTGACTGGAAACCTGAACAAATATGAGAAAAGCTTTCTCCTAACGATTTCCATTTGGCTGGATAATAAGGCACACTTATATATATATGAACTAATTTTATTACAACAAATTTACAGTAGTAAATCCGCCCTCCTTATTTTCAAGGTATATATTACATCACTCGACAATTTCATCCCTAGGTTATGTCGAATAAGCATGAACAACAAGTGCTCAAAATTAACCAATCAAGAAGATATCAAAATGAAAATCAAATCTGCAAGTAGTAGTACACAATAATTAGATCGCTGAAACACTTCGTTTATATATGAGAGAGCAAGGCTACATGTAAAAATGAAAGTTGTTCCACCTAAAAGAATGAGTTCTGTTACAGATCAAATCAGCAATATCACTAAAGTCCTAGCAACCTGCTAGATAGACACAGACAGGATAGGGGCCCACTGTCACCTCGATCCAAGCCTTTGTTATTTAGGTCCAATATCCTCTAAATGGCCAAGGGAGGAGTCCCCAAATTAACCTCAAGTAACTCCACAATAAGATTAGTGCTTTATATGGAGTCACCTAGAGTGCAGGTGTTCACTTATATGATCTGTCTAGTTGTAAAATATGTCACTTTAGCAGCAGAAAACTGAATAGCAAATATTAGTAGCACAAAATCACTGAAAGTATGTCGTGTAGCCTATGAATTTTGGTCTACAGGAAATGATCTAACCAAAAATATATTTATTATACGAATTGGGTTACTGGTTAGATAGTTATTCCTCAAAACAACTTGCTTTCCTATGCAACAGACTGCAAAATCTGCAAAAAGCCACAGGGAAAACAATCTGGTTTGTTTATGACAACCGCCTTACAAGTGCCTTATCATTTATAAGTTGTAGATGATTAGTCTAGTGGTGGAGAAGGTATGAAGGTGAATATAGAGGCTTTTATGGCCTCCCCTCAACCGAAATGTGATTGAAAAGTGAATTTCCAGCAAGCTGGAAATTGCTTTTCAGAATTCTGAGTGAAATCCCTCTTGGTTTGTACACCCATAAATTTCCAGATTTGATTTTAACACTTATGCATGGCTGGAAATGATAAAAATTTAATCTAAATACACAGAATATAATCATAGTCTTAAAAATCAGCCAGTTTGAATTGCTAACCAGTCAAACCGGCTGGTCAGTCACCCTCAGACATTGAACAGTTTGAGAAATCCGGTTTAGGGTAAGGATGTCCAGTTTGGTAGTTTCATAGCATCATTAGAGTAAGGATGGTAGAAAAATCTGGATATTTGACATGATACTAAGGATGTCTATTTTCATAGCATCATTAGAAATTAGTATGGACAATATCTGTATAATTAAGTTCGTGGTAAAGATTCTTGGAAAACACAAAAGGACAAAGTTGATTTTGTGACATAATTGACTGTAGCAGTGGAAATTGAATGTACATGACGGACTTTATTTTTATGCTCATATGTAATGATTAATCCTCATGAAGATAATGTTGGCAAATGCTGATTTTCAAGAAGCTGTTGTTATTTAATTTTATCCCCTCTCCATTTTGGGTTGCATACAATAAATTTCTCTCTGTGATTTAGAAATTCAAGCATAGAAAATCCGTGCTAGAAATGAGTGGATGTTCAATGAAATGATTTGGGTAGCATTCCAAGTGATTTCAAAGCATCTCTGCAGCTTTGCTTGACAACATGCTTAATCTGAATTTGATAATGGAACTAAAAGTACCATTTGCGCTCGGTGCCATTTTTATATGTACCCTTACATTGTATATAGAATCTAGATGAACAAACATGCATATTTTATCTCTAATGGTTTGGAATCATTGTCTGAAATCTTAAAAATATATTTTTCATTAAAAATTAATTATTTTATGTATTTTTCAATTCCAATTCATTTAATCCGATTTGATCCCGTTCTGATTTGAATCGCGGTTTGATAGATGTCCGGTTCAAAACTCGGTTTCGGTTTTTAAAACTATGAATATTATTATCAAGCATTACAGAGTAAATGGAAAGGTTTTAGGATGGATGTACTCACTCGAAGGGCTGAAACCTTTCTAAAAATTGCAGATCCAACTTGGTACAACCTTGGAAACTTCAGATTTGTAGTGCTAGATAACTAGATACAAGTTTAAAAATATCTTGAAATCAACCTTGTACCTTTTTCTGGTTAGTTATAGAAATTAACGCAATTTTCCTCAAGAACACAACTTACTAGCAAGGTAAATAAATAAAAACCAGCAAGCAACAAAACCTCAACTAATAGCATAAAATTAAAAAAGAGTTTTTATTTTTGAAATAAGAGTGGTTGTGTAATACTTGTGCTTTATGCATCACCTTTGCTGAAATGTGAAGTCAATATGCCCGAGGTTGATATAGCTGATTTATTTCAAGGTAGTGAGTGTGGTCCAAGACGAAAATCACCCTCACTATTGCTTAACCCTCTTGATGCCTGTCAAATCTGCTAGGAGTGACCACTATTCAAAGTGGCTTCTCCAACCTTTGATCTTTTTGTGCGATAGATACAAAATATGGAAACAAGTTGAAGCTCCATCAATAGATTGTTCAAATGCTTGGATTGATTTACCTGCAAAACCAAGAAAACTCAAGTGGGGTTGCTCCCTAATTGGTTCTTTCCACATGACTACGTAACCCCTCAATGGAAAAAATCGTTAGCTTCAACGTAATTTTATTTATCATCAAGAAAAAATAGATTTAATTAGCCCCAAACAAATACCAGGAAAGAAAATAAAGACAATAATCATTCCACACAATTATTCTACACAAGGGTTTGCAAAATGTGAGCTCTTTATTTGATAGCTAATGATAGCTAATGACTAGTTTTGACTCTCCCTCAATAAAATATTTTACTAGTCATCCACATGTTGGAGACTTGGTAAATTAATTCATAAGATATTGCAAAATAATTTTTTAATTGCCCAAAAGGGGGTTGACTTGGACAAGTTTCAACTTTCAACGAAGTGGTCCACATATTCCCTTTGTTCATTCTCCATGATGGTCAATAGTCAAAATAGTAAAAAATATTAGCTCAACATTCCACTTGATCACCCTTGAAAAATTCGACTCGGTTCCTTGGCGGAGAAATTCATCTTCTAATTACTACTTTCTTGGTCCATTGCTCAACTAATTGGTCCACCGGGTCTCCAATAGCCAATTAGACCCTCTAGTGGCTAGTTGGCTTCACCAATGACTATTTTTGATCTGACTTTTCCCTTTAATAATTCGATTTAGCTACATGGAAGCTGGATCTCCAACTCCCTTGAGTTTTTGACAATTCCTGCACCTAGCTATGTTGAAATTGGCTTAGATTTGAAGTATGTATCTCTTGAAATCTTCATTTCTTACATAGTGATGCTACATCATCACCTGCTTGCCATGTCATCATGCCTTGTGCTGGAGCTCTAACACCCTTGGGAATTTAGAGAAATCAAGACATGGGTTTTGTTCCTCTCGTTCTATAGACCAATTTTGACATATCACTTTTCAAATTCTGTCAAAATTTGCCCCTATTATGTAATATTCCTAATTAGCTATTCTGCTAATTAGAAATATTAAATTTTTGATAATTTTGTGTTTCCTAATGTTAGCGAAAAATAATGTGGGCTGGGGACCCACAAATTAGATTAAAGTAAACTATGAAATTTTATTATAGTGAAGAGGCAAACATTGCGGCCTTCGTGGGGGCACGATGAGCCAATGAGGAGTAACTACGCCATCCATGAAGGCAGCGTTGTGGTTGGTCAGGTAAGGGCAGCGTAGGAGTGGCTATAGGAGGGGAAACACAGATTTTGGTGGGGTCCAAGAGGAAGGTTGGGCCTTTGGAGACAAAAGGGAAGAGGCAACTCATTTTTCTCATTCATCTATCATCTATTGAACTTGTCTTTTGGCAGAGCATGCTTGAGCAAGTGCCAAGTCTACCATTACTATTCAACAACTGAGTGTTTTCGAGCAGGAACCTCAACCTCTGCTTCGGGGGACTTCGAGTGCCTGCCCTAGGGAGGAGATTTCACCATTTTGATTCAGGGAGGAGCTATGTTATCCATTCGCAACGTGATCACCATCAAAGACAACGCAACACAGTCCCAGTAGCGTAGTCACTGCGCAGTAGGGATAGAGAGCTCATTTGGGTGCTGAGGAGTGCAAGGGATTTTAAGTAGGAAATTGGTGGGGAGGCTGAGAGCTTCCTAACAGGGTTATTGCACACAATTTGGGAGCGATCTGCAACAGTGTTTCGAGGAGCACAAATTTATCTAGCAGTGCAGAGGGCCAATTTCCGGGGTTAGCCATTCCACAATTCCTTCGCGGGTTATTGTGGGTTTTGTGAGTAGAGACCAGGGTTAAAAGCCCAAAATTTTATGAGAATTATTCTAGGCCCTATCAACAAATTCAATGGGGCAGCAACAACATTTCTGGGCCAGGAATGCACAGAGCTAGAGCAGCACAGCGTACCTTCGGGGTTGTTTTGAGCTTGTTTTAGAGGCCACTTGAACTTGCCTTGAGCAAGCCTAGGTGCCATCATTCCAGCATCCACATTGTACACATTTATATCAGATTAATAAAATGGCTCAGATTTGAATTTCATGGCTCCAGTTTGTGTTTTCATGGTGTAATTATTTTTGCTGTTGTTAATGTCTATTGATGCATTGTTATTACTGCTAATTTCCAATTAGGAATATTACATATTAAGTCTCCTAGAAACTTGTCCTACCACATCATCACACAAGTAGATGATCTCTAACACCCCTGAGGATTTGCAAAATTTGAAACATGGGCTTTGTTCCTCTCTTTGAGTAGACCACTTTTGACGTAATCCAATTTCACTTTAACAATTCTCCTAAAAACTCAAAATCTTTAACTTAGTTTTTCTATTAGGGACCGCCCCCCATAGCTAACTTAGGAGATAGCTTAAATGGAGAGAGTTGGGAGTAGGTGACAGCTCCTCCTCTGAGATCTTTGCCACCAACCACACCTTATGGGGTTGAAGGCTTTTTCCACTGACTTGTAGGTAGGTGCAGGCGGCAAGGAGCGATAACAGGACCTATCCAAGGTCCGATGCTTTAACTGTGGTGAACTTGGACACTTTGCCAGCACTTGTCCTAAGAAGGACAAAGGATCTTCTGAATCCAAGGCTGCAACAACAAAGGATGATGGCTCTGTTGATGATGCAGCCATGAGTGCTCATGTGCCTTGAGAGAAGAGGTGGGGTGACATGGATCTGTAGAGCAACTACAGACAGGAGTGGCAGGATCCTTGAGTCAACCCTACTCTTGGATCACATACGAGATACGGGAGCCTTAAGACAGTAGCGGGATAAGTTGGGAGATGGTTGCAGAAAGTCATAGTGAAGCAGAGGGTAGTGCTGAAGAGATGAAGAGGGAACAGTGTAATGCAGAGGCAACAACAGCGTAGAGGCAACAATGCAGAGGCTGATGGGACTTCAACAGCGCAGAGAGGCAGTGCTCACGCAGTGCAGAGCTGTAGCAATGCAGTGGCTTCAGGAGGACAGCATAAATCAACAGCCAAGGGAGCTTCGGTGATGGGATGTAGCCTGACTTGTCTGTCAACAATTGGGCAGGAGTCCTTCAGTTGCTTACTTCTCGGCAACTGAGTTGCAGTGAAACAGTTAGTAGTGGCAGTGCTATGGGCAACATGATGCAGCAATTTGAGAGGGAGCTGCAGTACAAATGTGGTAGTGACATGGGCAGCAGTACAGAAAGCAACAATGCAATGGATGGAGGGCAGCAGGCCAAGCATCAGCAGCACAGAAACCAATACCAAGATCTTGCGATACATGGTGTGGATGTATTGCTAGAGCACACTTCGTGCTAAGAGGGAGTGTTGAGATTTTGTGTAGTTGGGGTAGAATCGAGTGTGCTCTAGCCCTGAAACTTTTTGGAAGGGATAAGAAACACATCACCTCCAAAACCCAGAAAGCGTTTGGAGAAATTTCATCTGGTGTTAAAGTTATTCAAATAATTAAATATCTTAGTGTAGTCCCTAAGTCTAAACTTAGGGAAATTAAATAATTAAAGTGAATTAATTAACACGTGCTGAAATGTTTTAAATGATGCGGATCAAGCAGTCTTTTAATCTCTTAGCCTTTGATGAGTGATTTAATCACGACTGTTGATGTGTTCAACGAAAAAGTATAAGAGAAAGGCTTGAGGGTTAGTTGGAGACACACACACACAGAGGCAGAGCTGAGAAACTGAACTGGAATTCTAGGGCAGGGTTTGCTAAGAATTTCCAGAGGGGTTTTCTGTAGCGAGGGGTAGTATTGGCTGAGGGGATGATCTGATCCTGGATCCAAGAGTCAACAAGAGGCAGAGGAGCAGCTTTCAGGGACAGCGCAGAGGAGCAAGGGCAGCAGTAGCAACTACGTAGAGCAGAGGCTTTAGTCGCTACGCAAGCCCAGGAGGGGCAGCGCTGCAACTTCAGAGGGCATCCAGAGTTACGCAGAGGCCTACAGAGGTAGCGTAAGGACTGTGTCACCTACTCTGGGGTTACGCAATCCCCTTCTGAGCAGCGCAGAGGCACGCAGAGCCTAGTAGGGTTGACGCTAGGGCTTCAGGGGTAGCGTTGGGGTTTCTAGGGCCATATTCGGGCTGAGTCTTGTAAATCCCGTTTGAAGGTGCGGACCAATCAGAATTTTGGTCTCAGAACAACATGTTAGCTGCAGATCTATATTTTTCTCTGTCGGGTTAACCAGATTTGGTGCCCAGATTTGCTGTACTCAAAATCTACTTAATAATAATAAACCCTCATATCTGCTGCACCGGTTTTCCCGCATTGGGTTTTTCCGAGAACTTATGTCCAATATTCAGTGTGTCACTTTGTTTGAATGATCGTAATATTCAGTAAATGATCTGCATGTGTAGGCTGTTAGTTGTGTTTACTAGTAAATGATCTGCATGTGTAGGCTGTTAGTTGTGTTTACTTCGGTTTTTTCTGAATATTATTTCTAAAGATAACTTGTATAATTTAATCAAGTACGAGAAGTAAACCATGATACTACAGTAGGATTTCTACGTTCAGGAATTTTCATAGCATTATGGGCACTTTGAGTTTTTGGTGATGTCTTTCGGACTAACCAACGCTCCAGCCAGCTTCCAATCCTATATGAACCACGTTTTTCGTGGCCAGTTGCGGAAATTTGTGCTAGGCTTTTTCGATGATATTCTGATATATAGCTGGACGTGGGAGGAGAATTTGCAGCATGTTGAGGCAGTGCTGCGTATTTTGGAGGAGCAGAATTTTTGTGCCAAACTGTCCAAGTGTGAGTTTGGGCTAACCAAGATGCTATACTTGGGCCACATTATAGGGGAGGATGGTGTGTGGGTGCACGAGGAGAAGATCAGGGCCATCAGAGATTGGCTAGAGCCGAAGAATGTCACCGAGCTGAGGGGATTTGTGGGCATCTGCACTTATTACATGAAGTTCGCGAAGGGCTTCTCTCAGCTAGTTGTACCCCTCATGGATTTGACCTGGAAGGGAGCATTCACTTGGAACCCCATAGTGCAAGAGGCTTTTGACCGCCTCAAGCAAGTGATGAGTAGCTTCCCAGTACTTGCACTCCTTGATTTCACCAAGCCATTTGTCTTGGAGTGTGATGCATCCAGAGTAAGAGTTGGGGCGGTATTGATGCAGGATGAACACCCCATTTCTTTCGAGAGTAAGAAGCTTTTGCCTCATGAGAGGCATTTCCCCATATATGACAAAGAGATGCTAGCCATCATGCATGCACTGGCCAAGTTCAGACAATATTTGGTGGGGGAACCGGTTCAAGGTTAAGACCGATCACAACAACCTCTGGTATTTCCTAGAGGAGAAGCAGTTGCAGGAGAGGCAACAGAAGTGGGTCAGTAAGATCCAAGCTTACGACTTTGACATTGAGTATGTCATAGGGAAGAAGAATGTGGTGGACGATGCCTTATCTCGGAGGTCAGCATCCCTTTCCTTGATGAGTATAGACACAAACTGGAAGGCACAGTTATTGGTGGAGTATTCGAAGGACCAGTTTGCATGTGAGGTGTTGGATGGGCAGGTGACGGATGACCGATACCGGGTGATGGATGAGGTCATTTATTATTGAGACCGGATCTTTTTGACAACCAAATCTCGGTTGCGGGAGAAGATCTTGCATGCATCACATGATTCCCCACTACCAGGACACCAGGGGTTTACCAAGACCTACAAGATCATCAAAGAGAGGTTCTCCTGGAAGGGCCTTAAGGAGGATGTACTCCGGCATGTTCGAGAGTGCGTGGTTTGCCAGAGGAATAAGAAGTTGACCCATCCCGTCGAGTTGTTGTAGCCGCTCCCCATTCCGGAGGGGAAATGGGAAAGCATATTGATGGACTTCATCACGGGGTTGCCCATGTCGTAGGGCAAAGACTACATGTTCGTCATGGTCGACAGGCTGAGGAAGTATGCACACTTCTTTGCTATTTCAGTTCGGTACACAGGTGGCCGAGTTGCTTTTCAGAGACATTTTCCGGCTGCATGCTCTTCTAAAGACCATAGTCAGTGACCGGGACAACAGGTTTATGGGGGGATTTTGGCAGGAGCTGTTCCGATTGGTGGGCACAGAGCTCGCACCGAGCACGAGCTACCATCTGCAGATCGATGGGTAGATGGAGATAGTGAACAAGTGACTGGAAGGCTACTTGCGAAACTATGTCACAAGAGAACAGAAGGCTTGGCTGTATTGGCTGCACTTGGGGGATTACTGCTACAACACCACTTTCCATATGTCTATTGGTATGTTCACTTTCCGAGCTTTGTATGGTTATGATGTATTGACATTTTCTGATGCCATGTTTGGGGCAAGTAAGGCCCCTAGGGCCAAAGATTGGCTCCAGAAGAGTCGGGACATCCATAGGGCTTTCAATGACAACTTGAGGACAACGTAGAACCAACAGAAAATGTATGCAAATCGGGGGCGCGTAGAGAGGCAGTTCGAGGTAGGGGACTTGGTGTACCTCCGACTTCAACCATATAGGTAGTCTATGTTGAAGCAAAAGGGAGCTGAGAAGCTCAAGCCTCGTTTCTATGGGCCGTATAGAGTTGTCCGGCGAGTGTGGGAGGTGGCATATGAGCTGGAGTTGCCACAGGGGAGCCAAATACACAACATCTTTCATGTGTCATTCTGAAGTAGGACAGCAAGTGACCGCAACTACTGAGCTCCCTCCGATAGATGTTGAGGGGCATTTAGTGCTCCAACCTGAGGCCATCCTAGATACCAGAGAGAGACACTTGAGGAGCAGGGTGGTGAAGGAGTATTTGATCAGATGGAGGAACCTTTCGGATTAGGATGCCACTTGGGAAAGGGAAGAAATTCTTCAGCATCCATCTTTGCAGTTGCTTGAGAACAAGCAACATTTTGGCGGGGAGGACTGTAATATTCTAAATTAGCATTCCAACTTATTGGAATATTAATTTTGGTTAATTTTTGCATTTCCTAATGTTGGGAAGAAATAAAGTGGGTAGGGGACCCATAAATAACTTAAAACCCAACTAAAGCCTTTTCCTAAAGTCACTAAGGGAAAATTGCGGCTCTAGCGGTGGGGTCGAGTTGGCCTTAGGTGGCAGCGTGGAGGGGGCACGAAGTGGGCAACGTATGATTGGCTGGAGTTGCCACCCTATCTCTGGTCATATGTCATTTTGAGATCTAATCATACCAAAGAAAACACTCAGAACATGTCAAGATCACCCCTAAGTTAGATAGTGGCGCTTTAGGGAATCCCTTCCTTGGCAAAAACATCCTGAGCCAAAAGCCTCTGTTCAGTACCAGCCAACCCTGGATTAGCGCCTAATCTGCAAAAACAAATCTTCATTCATCCATAGGTCGCGCCACTAACAGGGCATTCTATCTCAGTCCGGAAGAAATTCTACAAAGATCCAAAACAGAAGAAGATAAGTATGTTCACTGTCTAAAAGAACATGCTTAAGTCAGGCGAAATCTCCATAAGACCCCAAGGAAGCTCTTCAGAGTGCAAAGTCATTTGTTTGTTACATCTCTGCAGGGGTGTGATTGCAACAATGACCAATGTGTGAAAGAGCAAAAGAACAAAATCAAAGAGGTCCTGCATGCTGAACTAGCTTGCCCTCAGTAAAACAAGTGAAATACAGTAAGTGAAGAGCTACTAATGGGTGTAGTCTAAAAGCCAGAGTTTTCTAAAAAAGCAGAGAGCAGCCTCCAAATCATATAAAGGAAAAAAAATGATATTATGCTGCTCAGCAGTTTTCAACATCTCCTCCAAAGAGCACATCCAACATGCCTCTGCAAATACAGTCAAGGGAGGTTAGTCAAATATGTCTAGCAAGCAAATACTCTCCATATTCAAATCACATGGTTTCTAGTCTAAGGTTCACAGGGATGTTTTACAAAGGATATATATCTCAGACCATGTCTCATAAAGCAAAATGTCAATTTTCACCTTCTTGCCCATTTGTTATGATACCAAGCAGACATGTGATTTGCACAAAGATGACACAATTTTGAAAAAGATAAAATGTCATATCTACAGTGCTAACATCCTTCATTAAAAGCAGATGGTTGAGAGCACAGAAACAACCTCCTTCATTGAAAAGTAGATGGTTGGGAACATGATAAGAACCTCCTCCTTTAAAAGAGAAGATGGTTAAGAAGCATAGTGTAACCTCCTTCATTAAAAGTAGATGGTTAAAGGCACAGCTAGAACCTCCTTCATTTAAAAAAGCAGATCAAAGTGTTTTCAGAAGTTGTGATTCACCTCCTTCCAAGGGATGAACAAAAGATGCATCAACAATTTTTCATATGGTTTTTGAGCAACTTTCCTTTTTTAGGATAGGTTGACAAACAGTGATAAAACCATAAGGGTTCATAGGTTGAAAAACCTATTTTACATCAAACAAAAGGATGGCATTCTAAGTGTTAAAAAGTCTCTGTTTCCTCTGTTTATAGAGGCCTCCTTCAAACTGTAATAAGGGTGAAACTTTGGCCAAAGACCTTCATCTAAATATCCAAAGAAAGAGAGAGCTAGCTGTGTTTGACAGTAGCTTCTGCATATGCATAGCAAGAAGACAGCTTGCTGGTGTTAAAAGACTCTGATCCTGTATTTATGACAACCTCATTCAAAGGATATATCGTAGGTTGCAATTTTGACCAAACAAGCCTCTTATGAATGGTGAAATTGACAGACCTAAAGCTCCGGTTCTAGTCTTATCTGCAAAATGGTATAAAGGACAGTCCACATAGATGACTGTATGTGAAAAGGGCATTCTTGTTTTTTAGACAAATTCATTATGTTTTATCAAGGCTAACTCCCTCCAGGATATGAATGAAAGGCAAGCATTAAAAGCCATCTTTTCAGATCAGTCAAAGGACAGAGGACACATCCTAAAAGTGGGTGAATCTTTCAATATTTGCAGGCTTTCTTTCACAGAAGAACAAAAGATCAGCTCTCCAGATGTTTTGCACCATGACAGAGCTCATCCAAAGGGTTAAAAGACAGCTCATCCAAAGGGTTAAAAGATGTGATAAATCCCTATTTCACTCACAGTCAAAAGGCTCATCTTTTAGAATGATAAAAGACAAGAGGTTAAGGAGCGCCTAGGCAGTTTGTCAAACATAGGCCTCCTTCACAAATAAGTAGAGGGGCCACCATTGTTTGAAATGATTCAAAATAACAAGTGTAAAAAACACAGCTACTCCTTGAAATAATCTATTCAAAGAGCAGAAGGTTAAAGACACTTTGATATAACCTCCTTCAAGAGCAGATGGTTAGAAAAACACAGTGATGAAAACCTCCTTCAAAGAGGGCAGCTTGTTTGGCAAACTTCAACAATGGTCTCCTTCACAAAAGGCAGAGGATCAACCCTCCAAATGTTTACACTATGAATTAGCTCATTAAAATGGTTAAAGGGTGATTAAACATGTTTCACTTTCAGTCAAAGAAACATCTCTTTCGCTTCACAAAAACAAAGGCTAAGGAGCGCCCAGGCAGTTTGTTTCAAAATGCGTTTCTGACCAAACAGAGATGAAATTGAAAAAAGTGAGAGAGGTTTTTGTCCATAATAGGTTCAAGAAGAAAAACCTCCTTCAGTTTCTACACAGGTATTATGGTTTGTGAGAAATGTAAAAAATATAGATGTCACAGGAGAATTTCTGCACCAGGATTCACCATTTTGACTAGTGTTGGGACAGTCAATTTTTGAACAACCAAATGAACACCAAATGAAAAAACTCAAGCAAATTTGGAAAGTAGACTTCCATTGCTTTCCAACGAGCCATCTCGGGCCAAATTCCGACACCAGGAAGGCATCCAAAAGTAGCCTGCAAACAACACTATGTATTTCTGCACTAGCATTCACCATTTTTGACCAGTGTTGGTACAATAAATTTTTGAACAACCAAATGGACACCAAATGAAAAAAATCAAGCATATTTGGAAAGTAGACTTCCATATCTTTCCAACGAGCCATCTCGGGGCCAATTCCAACACCGGGAAGGCATCCAAAAGTGGTCTGCAAACAACACTATGCATTTCTGCACCAGGATTCACCATTTTTGACCAGCGTTGGGAAAATCAATTTTTGAACAACCAAATGGACACAAAATGAAAAAACTCAAGCATATTTGGAAAGCAGACTTCCATAGCTTTCCAACGAGCCATCTCGGGCCCAATTCCGACACCGGGAAGGCCTCCAAAACTAGCTGCAAAAACGAGCGGCGCGCCTGTAGGTTTTTACAGTGCATTTTGACACATAGCGCAGTGCGCCTGTGTGATTGCGCGGCACGCCTGTGCAACGCCTGGGCCATTATCAACATAGAACTTCAAAGGTGCCAAGGTCAAGTTTTTCTACAAGGAAGTCACCTCTAAACACGTTAGGGACAGTTTTCAAAAAGGTATTTATGTCTTGGCCTAGTTTTGATTGGAGGAAAGATTTGTTGTGAATTTAAAAGTGTTTTATTGATATGAATGGCTAAGAATACACACAGCCTATAGAAAAATCAGAGTTGTTGTGAGGCCTTTTTACTCAATAACAAGAGGAGTTATTGCTGTGGACAAACCAACTTAGCTTCATCAAAAAAGAATTGTTTTACTAGCCTCAAATAACAACAGTGAAACATCCAATATAAACAGTGGTTGGGGATAAGGGTTTTGTGATCAGTTTGAAAGAGTTTTTGAGTAGTAAAGAGAAAACATGGTTGTTTTCAAAAGTAAAATCTCTTGTTCATCAAAATTAGAGAAAAAGTGATTTCTAAGAATAGTGATTAAAGGAGGTCTTTTTGTGCTGGTGAGTAAGCTATGGATATACACAGTCTATAAGGGAAAAAAGAGTTGGTGTAGAGGGCCTTTTAATCAGCTTAAAAGAGTCTTTTAAAACAATGATTTCAAAAAGCGCCTTTTGCTTCAAATAACCACAGAAGAACATTAATTTCAAAGGAGTAGTGTCTACCAAGGAAGATAGTGATTGGGAGAAAGAGTTTTATCAATTTGAAAGAGTTTTGAGTAGTAAAGGGAAACATTGTTGTTTTCAAGAATAATCAATCTTGTTCATTAAATTCACAAAGAAACAATGATTACAAAGGAAGCAGTGATTGAGGGGAAGAAATTTTTATGTCAAAAACAAAGGGGATTTTTCTTCAAAAACCACAAGCAGATCTTGTTAAGAGGCCTCTTTGCTCAAAACACAGTGATGGAGAAGTAAATTTGTTTTCATCTAACCAATACTTGTTTGCCATCCTAGATAAAAAACAGTGATTATCAAAGGAAATCAGTGCTTTGAGAAGAGACCTTTTTCAGTGATCATTTCAAAGTTGGGTTTTGATAAGTCAGTGAAAGTATCAAAACCAACAATGCCTCCAAGGAAGGGCAAAGTGACAAAAAGCAAACTAGTAATGATGAAAGACAAAGTAAAAGAGTCTAAACATGGCAGTGAGGAGGAGGAACAGCATGACAGCTCTCAAGCAAGCAATAATGATGGCAAACAAACACCAAAGAGCAAGACAGCCCGAAGGAAGACATTGGAAACATAGAGCATGAAGAGGATTCTCCAAAGCGTGTGCTAACTGCCTCTCCTAGGCAAGGGGCCATGACTTCTTCGCCAAAGACTAAAAATGCCAAAACAACAAGGAAGACAATAAAAAAACGAAACAAACTCAAAATCGCCCAAAGAGGGAGCCCGGTGAGAAAAAGTGGAAAAGACACATCTAGACTTGGAATTTTGGCCCGAGCTTCTAGGCATGTTTCTAAACACCCTTAAGGGGTTTGCTCACCGAAATTGAACAAATTTTGACATGTTCTTGTTTTTTGACATTTTTAGGCCTAATTGCATAAAATCATGGGCACCGCCATTTTTGTTTGGAGCATCCTCAGCTGTTGAGAGTGGTACCATTGGATGCATTAAATTCAGGGGCATCTACTCAGAAAATTTCAGATCAATTGAAGACGTTTTGGTCCCCCAAAGAGGCAAAAAACACACTTTTTCGACACTCTGCCCCACATATCAGCAAAGGCTATTTTTTGGTTTTTTCCACTCAGTTCAGTTTTTGATACACTTCCAGTGATCAGTTTGGGGAAAACCAAGTATTTTTTGAAAATAGACATCTAGGGCTTTCGAACGAGCCGTCACGGGCCTCATTTCGACATTGGGAAGTCCTCCAAAAGTTGCCCACAAGACGGGGGATTTTCTGCTGCTATATTTTTGAAGTATTTTTTGAAAAATGCAGTTTTCTGAAGTGGCTTTTCCAAATGTGCGTTTAGCCTTTTTTGGCCATTGTCAGTTGGGAAAAGTCAATTTAATATCCTTTTTTAGAATTTTTAAGATATTTTTATAGATATTTTGTGCCTTGGGCTTTGCAAAGCCTCAAGGACAAAATCAGATATTTTTGATGGGCCAATGAGCTTGCTAGTTGCACTAGGAGGTTCTCCTTCATCTTGGCCTATATATTCCAAGAGATTTCTTTGTAAAAAAGGCTGAACTTGATGATATAGAGCAATATACGGTTATACAAGCTTGGAAGAAATACTTGTCTCATGCATTGGATAGTTTCTTGAATGTTTTTGGATGATGAAAGAAGACTGCTGTTGGATTCCTTGACTTGGTAAAATGGTATAGTGTCCCTCTCTGTTATGTTTCTTAGTTTTCATACATATTTCATGCTCTTGCTTGCTATAAGACAGTAGAGAATAGATTTAAGACATGCCCTTGGAGGCACCTCAGATTTCCTGTTTCATTATAGCTTCTATGTTTTCTTCATTTTTAGTCATATCAAATAATTCTTGATTGCTCTTTGATCACTGAAGAAATTGTTTGCTTGTTTCATTTATGGTTTTATGCATGCTAAGTATGATTCACCGTACTCCCTGCCTACTCATGGTTAGTCATAGCTCCACCTCTGAAACCTTTCTTTGAATGTTTGATTGTCCTAGTTGAACCAAGGAGGTCTTGTATCGATCTTGCCCTTTGCCTAAAACTCTGCAATCTTAGTTCAAAGTGCCCGATAGCTCGAAATACTATGTCTAGGAGTTTTCTCTTAGTAGTTTGAGTTATTTGTTTGTCTTAATTGTCTTTCCCCAAAGTCTGATAGCAATTTCCTAAAGTTAGAGAGTCATATGTGTCTATGTATTGCTTGAATGCTTATTTCTATGCATTTATCAGTTTGTAGTTACATTTATCATGATTAATGGTTAGCCCTACCATATAAATGTCAGCTATTGAACTATTTATGTTTGAAAGCCTTTGTCCTTCACAAACTTAGTGTCCATCCCAGTTCATTTTACTTTAAGATCCATTTGACCTTGATCAAATCGACCCTTCAACATACCTTGTATCACCATCTGAGGCTTTCTCGACCTTTTCGACCCCATAGCCCAATTGATCTAACAATCTTTCTATCTATCTTAGTCTTTGATCAGTTCCTCCTTCAAAAACCTAAAAAAAAAACCAAAAACCTACTTCACAAGTAGCCTAAAATCAGAAACATAAGAAGCAAAACATATAGATATCTCTTACACAAATAGAGAGAGCCCTCTTTGAGTCCAGGAAGGCTAGGTCCTTGGGATCCAAAGTTGGTTTGATGTTACCCTGTCACTTGGCTTGCCAATCAGCCAAATCACGGGACCCTAACATAATGGCGATCACGGTGGGGCTTTGAGTCAAAACATCTAAGTACTCCTTAGCAGCTCTCAAAGTCTCAGTCAAACTTAGAAAAACTTAAGTGTTGTCCGAAGAGTGAAACTAGCTCTTTCACCATCTTAGCAACCTGATGACTCAGTTATAGAAAACTCTTACAAACCTCAGGCTGCACATAAAAACTCAGAAAACCCCAAAAAACATCCCCAAATTGGCTTTTCCTAGTTATTGGTGGTGGACCATACACATATACTCTCAAAACAACTAAAAATCCACTTGGTGACTCCACTAGCCTCCAGTAGGCCTTACTACTTTGCTAAATTTTAGAATACTATCTGATCGACCTATCCTACCGCTCACTTACATAATGGCGATCACGGTGGGACTCTGAGTGATAAACAAACTTAGTTTCCCTAAACCTTCAGAGACCTTTGAGAATACTATCTTGTGGACTTATCCCACTGCTCACTAACATAATGGCGATCACGGTGGGACCTTCTGAGTTAGTGACAAACTAAATATACCTTAGAACTTCAAAAATCTCTCAACCTAGAAGTATTATCAAAGAGTAGCATCAAGTTGTCTCACCATCCTAGCAAAATGATGACCCAACTTTAGAAAACTCTTACAAACCTCAGGGCTACATAAAGATACTCAGAAAACCCCAAAAACATCCCTATATTGGCATTTTATCAGTATTGGTGGTGGACCATACACATATCTCTAAAAAAAACTAAAAACATCCACCTGGCGACTCCACTAGCCTCTAGTAGGCCTATTACTCCACTAGTCCTTATAAAATCTCCTGGGAATGCATTAAGCAATCTCAATCATGCTGATGGTGGATAGCAAAGTTCAAATCTTCCACCTGGCGACTCCATAACCCTCAATAGACCAAAAGACTCCACTGGTAGAGAACTCTAGACTGGTTGAAAAGACACAGTGACCCTTTCTGATTAACAGAGATGGATCCAAGGATGCAAAAGAGATATGCTCCGATGATTAGAGACCATATCCCGGGATTCCCACACAAAATGCCGGAAATAAATTGGATGAAAAACCTACCTATCTTTCGAAATGAAAAGGTTGATGACCCCTTGTTACACCTCATCAAATTTCATATACACATATGGAGATTGAAGGTTGAATGGCATGAGGATTGCCTCATGAAAATGTTTATGGTAACATTAGAAGGTAGCACAAGAAATTGGTATGAATGGTTAGAACCTGGCATCTTGTTTTCTTTGAAGGATTTCCACAAGGTATTCTATAAATACTATATAGGATATTGCCCATCTCTATCATTAGCTGAAAATTGTTGTGATCAATCTCAGGATATCATACAGTACCTTATAGATAGTGATGAAAATTTGGAAAATTTGTATCCTAAAGACCTCTTAACATCCATTCATGAATATCATTCTCAAGATAACTATCATGACAGCCTAGTTGAGTTAGTTGAGGAAGAAATCATTCAAGGTAGAGAAGAAAACCCATAAGATCTCTCTGAAGGCACAAGTGATCATTTATCACCCCCACTAGATGAGGCTCAAGAAGATATCCAACCTCAGAATTAGTCTTCTCTAAAGAAGGAAAACAATTGTTGCCCAATCCAAAGAAAACAAAAATGCCTCCTCCTTTAACTACAAAAGAGGCTGATCAGATGTTGAGAATAAAACCAGCGTCTGAACCTTTATATAAGGAAAATATTCTTGTTTGTACCATTCCTACCTTAACTACTAAAGAAATTGATCATAAAGAAACAATGGAACAAATTGTTGTTGAGGTTGTAATACCTCCTCAAGAAGACATTCATCCTTGTAAGCAGTCACAAAAGGAAGAGAAACATCATGGTTCCATCCAGAGAAAAAGAAAGACACCACCCCTTCTAACAAAAGAAGAAAACAATAAAATCCTAAGCATACAGCCAGCATTCAAACCTTTTTGTAAAGAAGATATGTGTTTTCTATTGTTGACTTATCTACTAATGTATTTTCTCATACTAAAAGTACAGAGCAGATTAATGCTGATACTACAATATCTTCTCAAGAAGACCTGGTGACAAAGAATGGTCTTACTCATCAGGATAGTGGCTCACAAACGGAAATCATCTCACTAAAACAAGGCATACCGAGATTGCTTGCAGATAGCATAACATTATTTTTTGAAGCTGCCAAATCAGATAATCATAAAGAGGGAGAAGAGATTCTTTCTCAAAAGAATCCCAAGGTTAGTCAAGTAAAGGAGGGAGTAATCCTAAATGAGGTCTATTGTTCAAATCCTCTAGGCCAGTTATTATTCGAAGACCCCTTTGCTGTTTCCCTAGAGACCTTTAAAGGAGGAGTAGTGTGTTCTACCATGAACAGTTCGCTGCAAAGTATGAGGAAAAACTTAAGCACCACTGTCCGAAAACAAGTGAGGTGGAAGTGGCCTTTTGATTTCTTCAACATCATCAAAGAGCTAAACCAAGATCAACCATGCAATCATCTACTTGACTGGTTATATTAGAAAGAAGAGTTCACCAAATAAATGTCTATCATATATAGGTTAGAGTAGAATAGATAAGCACGCAAAATAAGCTCAGCCCCATGAGCATATTTCTTTCAGTTTGTTTTGAGAAAAACATAAAACACAAAAATAACAAGAAAAGTAGAAAAAGAGGGCAGTTTAGAAAACAACAAAAAGCCCCATGTTTAAAAAATAGTCATTTTGAAAGCGCGCAAGTCTAAATGCTGCTACTAGCACTCAAAGGATGTCTTGTTCAGTTATCTAGCCTAATCATAACTGAACATGTTTTAAATTTATTGCTGATAAGTTAGTGAAAAAAGGGAAAGTCAAATTGTGTAAAGCTTGACTTGTCAAAGAAAGTAGATTAGGAAAAAATACTGGTTCCACATGCTCAAAACAAAACCAAAGAGGAAAACAGGGATGAAAAACAAACTGTGTATCCTAGCCCTGATTTTTCTAGATCTTATTTTCATGCAAATAATATTTGTGTGCAGCTTGTGTTTTATGCCACAAGTACATGACAAATCAGACTGTCTAATCCTGATTCAGTCATTTTTCAATTTCATGTTTTAGAATGAAATCCTGTCAAACAACTCAATCTTGACAGTCGATCTAGCATAGGTAGAGAAACAAAGGAGTTCATCAGTTTAATCTGAACTCCCGGCGGATGTAAGTGTAGAATTAGATAGTGTCATTTTTCAAAAATATTATGCCAAAAGGTTGCTAGTCCAAATGCACCCGAAAGAAGAAAAAATGTTAGGAAATGTAGCTGGGTAGATAGAAATGACTTTGATGCTAATCATGTTGTCAATTTCCAGAAACAACATCAAGGAAGAAAGAAATTTGCACCAATGGATAAAGACACTGGTCTTCAAAAGCTAGAGATCTGAAATTCTGGACACCTCCAGAAAAGGCGCTGCCCTCCCCAAATGGAGCCACTCTTAGTCATTAGTATTTTTCACCTGTTGATGATGACTAGTTTCTTAAGCTAAGTTTTCTAGAAGCTGATTTCCAAACTGTCAAATCTGTCATCTAGAAAACACCCCTAAACAATTTTTGTCCTCCTACCCCTTCCGGTCAGCCTATGATGAGAAAAAACCTATTTGCCAAGTCCTATCTAGTTTCAACCATATAATCTTGTCCATGAGCTGTCATAGTTAAAAGTTATCTGCTGTCATTTACCCTTATTCCCAAGTCATTCATTATCCAACTATTGATAAAATGTCTGCCACCCTATCTCTAGTCATATGTCATTTTGAGATCTAATCATACCAAAGAAAACACTCAGAACATGTCAAGATCACCCCTAAGTTAGATAGTGGCATTTTAGGGAATCCCTTCCTTGGCAAAAACATCGTGAGCCAAAAGCCTCTGTTCAGTACCAGCCAGCCCTGGATTAGCGCCTAACTTGCAAAAACAAATCTTCATTCATCCATAGGTCGCGCCACTAAGAGGTCGTTCTATCTCAGTCCGGAAGAAATTCTACAAAGATCCAAAACAGAAGAAGATAAGTATGTTCATTGTCTAAAGAACATGCTTAAGTTAGGCGAAATCTCCATAAGACCCCAAGGAATCTCTTTAGAGTGCAAAGTCATTTGTTTGTTACATCTCTGCAGGGTTGTGATTGCAACAATGACCAATGTGCGAAAGAGCAAAAAAACAAAATCAAAGAGGTCCTGCATGCTGAACTAGCTTGCCCTCAGTAAAACAAGTGAAATAGAGTAAGTGAAGAGCTACAAATGGGTGTAGTCTAAAAGCCAGAGTTTTCTAAAAAAGCAGAGAGCAGCCTCCAAATCATATAAAGGCAAAAAGATGATGTTATGCTGCTCAACAGTTTTCAACATCTCCTCCAAAGAGCACATCCAACATGCCTCTGCAAATACAGTTAAGGGAGGTTAGTCAAATATGTCTAGCAAGCAAATACTCTCCATATTCAAATCACATGGTTTCTAGTCTAAGGTTCACAGGGATGTTTTACAAAGGATATATATCTCAGACCATGTCCCATAAAGCAAAATGTCAATTTTCACCTTCTTGCCCATTTGATATGATACCAAGCAGACATGTGATTTGCACAAAGATGACACAGTTTTGAAAAAGATAAAATGTCATATCTACAGTGCTAACCTCCTTCATTAAAAGCAGATGGTTGGGAGCACAGAAACAACCTCCTTCATTGAGAAGTAGATGGTTGGGAACATGATAAGAACCTCCTCCTTTAAAAGAGTAGATGGTTAAGAAGCATAGTGTAACCTCCTTCATTAAAAGTAGATGGTTAAAGGCACAGCTAGAACCTCCTTCATTTAAAAAAGCAGAGGGCTAAGTTGTCAAAGTGTTTTTAGAAGTTGTGATTCACCTCCTTCCAAGGGATGAACAAAAGATGCATCAACAGTTTTTCATATGGTTTTTGAGCAACTTTCCTTTTTTAGGACAGGTTGACAAACAATGATAAAACCATAAGGGTTCATAGGTTGAAAAACCTATTTTACATCAAGCAAAAGGATGGCATTCTAAGTGTTAAAAAGTCTCTGTTTCCTCTGTTTATAGAGGCCTCCTTCAAACTGTAATAAGGGTGAAACTTTGGCCAAAGACCTTCATCTAAATAGCAAAGAAAGAAGAGGCTAAGTTTTGTGTTTGACGGTAGCTTACGCATATGCATAGCAAGAAGACAACTTCTTTGGTGTTTAAGACTTCGATCACATATTTATGACAACCTCCTTCAAAAGATAAATCGCAGGTTGCAATTTTGACTAAACAAGCCTCTTATGAATGGTGAAATTGACATACCTAAAGCTCGGGTTCTAGTCTTATCTACAAAATGGCATAAAAGACAGTCCACCTCGATGACTTATGAGAAAAGGGCATTCTTGCTTTTAGAAAAGTTTATTATGTCTTATAAAAGCTAAACTCCCTCCAGGTTATGAATGAAAGGCAAGCATTAAAAGCCATCTTTTCAGATCAGTCAAAGGACAGAGGACACATCCTAAAAGTGGGTGAATCTTTCAATATTTGCAGGCTTTCTTTCACAAAAGAACAAAAGATCAGCTCTCCAGATGTTTTGCACCATGAGAGAGCTCATCCAAAGGGTTAAAAGACAACTCATCCAAAGGGTTAAAAGATGTGATAACGCCCTATTTCACTCACAGTCAAAAGGCTCATCCTTTAGAATGATAAAAGACAAGAGGTTAAGGAGCGCCCAGGCAGTTTGTCAAACATAGGCCTCCTTCACAAATAAGTATAGGGCCCACCATTGTTTGAGATGATTCAAAATAACAAGTGGAAAAAACACAGCTACTCCTTGAAATAATCTATTCAAAGAGCAGAAGGTTAAAGACACTTTGATATAACCTCCTTCAAGAGTAGATGGTTAGAAAAACACAGTGATGAAAACCTCCTTCAAAGAGGGTAGCTTGTTTGGCAAACTTCAACAATCGCCTCCTTCACAAAAGGCAGAGGATCAGCTCTCCAAATGTTTACACTATGAATTAGCTCATTAAAATGGTTTAAGGGTGATTAAACATGTTTCACTTTCAGTCAAAGAAACATCTCTTTTGCTTCACAAAAACAAAGGTTAAGGAGCACCCAGGCAGTTTGTTTCAAAATGTGTTTCTGACCAAACAGAGATGAAATTGACAAAAGTGAGAGAGGTTTTTGTCCATAATAGGTTCAAGAAGAAAACCCTCCTTCAGTTTCTACACAGGTATCATGGTTTGTGAGAAATGTAAAAAATACAGATGTCACGGGAGAATTTCCACACTAGGATTCACCATTTTGACCAGTGTTGGGACAGTCAATTTTTGAACAACCAAATGGACACCAAATGAAAAAACTCAAGCATATTTGGAAAGTAGACTTCCATAGCTTTGCAACGAGCCATCTCGGGCCAAATTTCGACACCAGGAAGCAATCCAAAAGTAGCCTGCAAACAACACTATGTATTTTTGCACCAGCATTCACCATTTTTGACTAGTGTTGGTACAGTAAGTTTTTGAACAATTAAATGGACACCAAATGAAAAAAATCAAGCATATTTGGAAAGTAGACTTCCATATATTTCCAACGAGCCATCTCGGGCCCAATTCCGACACTGGGAAGGCATCCAAAAGTGGCCTGCAAACAACACTATGCATTTCTGCACCAGGATTCACCATTTTTGACCAGTGTTGGGAAAATCAATTTTTGAACAACCAAATGGACACAAAATGAAAAAACTCAAGCATATTTGGAAAGTAGACTTCCATAGCTTTCCAACGAGCCATCTCGGGTCCAATTCCGAAACCGGGAAGGCCTCCAAAACTGGCTGTAAAAGCGCGCGGCGCGCCTGTAGGTTTTTACATTGCATTTTGACACACAGCGCGGCGCGCCTGTGTGATTGTGCGGCGCACCTGTGCGACGCTCGGGCCACTATCAACATAGAACTTCAAAGGTGCCAACGTCAAGTTTTTCTACAAGGAAGTCACCTCCAAACACATTAGGAACAGTTTTCAAAATGGTATTTATGTCTTGGCCTAGTTTTGATTGGAGGAAAGATTTGTTGTGAATTTAAAAGTGTTTTATTGATATGAATGGCTAAGAATACACACAGCCTATAGAAAAATCAGAGTTGTTGTGAGGACTTTTTACTCAATCACAAGAGGAGTTATTGCTGTGGACAAACCAACTGAGCTTCATCAAAAAAGAATTGTTTTACTAGCCTCAAATAACAACAGTGAAACATCCAATATAAACAGTGGTTGGGGATAAGGGTTTTGTGATCAGTTTGAAAGAGTTTTTGAGTAGTAAAGAGAAAACATGGTTGTTTTCAAAATTAAAATCTCTTGTTCATCAAAATCAGAGAAAAAGTGATTTCTAAGAATAGTGATTAAAGGAGGTCTTTTTGTGCTGGTGAGTAAGCTATGGATATACACAGTCTATAAGGGAAAAAAGAGTTGGTGTAGAGGGCCTTTTAATCAGCTTAAAAGAGTCTTTTAAAATAGTGATTTCAAAAAGCGCCTTTTGCTTCAAATAACCACAGAAGACATTAATTTCAAAAGAGCAGTGTCTACCAAGGAAGATAGTGATTGGGAGAAAGAGTTTTATCAGTTTGAAAGAGTTTTGAGTAGTAAAGGGAAACTTTGTTGTTTTCAAGAATAGACAATCTTGTTCATTAAATTCACAAAGAAACAGTTATTACAAAGGAAGCAGTCATTGAGGAGAAGAAATTTTTGTGTCAAAAACAAAGGGAATTTGTCTTCAAAAACCACAAGCAGATCTTGTTAAGAGGCCTCTTTGCTCAAAACATAGTGATGGAGAAGTAAATTTGTTTTCATCTAACCAATACTTGTTTGCCATCCTAGATAAAAAACAATGATTATCAAAGGAAATCAGTGCTTTGAGAAGAGACCTTTTCCAATGATCATTTCAAAGTTGGGTTTTCATAAGTCAGTGAAAGTATCAAAACCAACAATGCCTCCAAGGAAGGGCAAAGTGACAAAAAGCAAACTAGTAATGATGAGAGGCAAAGTAAAAGAGTCTAAACATGGCAGTGAGGAGGAGGAACAACATGACAACCCTCAAGCAAGCAATAATGATGGCAAACAAACACCAAAGAGCAAGACAGCCCGAAGGAAGACATTGGAAACATAGAGCATAAAGGGGATTCTCCAAAGCGTGTGCTAATTGCCTCTCCTAGGCAAGGGGCCATGACTTCTTCGCCAAAGACTAAAAATGCCAAAACAACAAGGAAGACAACCAAAAAACGAAACAAACTCAAAATCGCCCAAAGAGGGAGCTCGGTGAGAAAAAGTGGAAAAGACACATCTAGACTTGGAATTTTGGCCCAAGCTTCTAGGCATGTTTCTAAACATCCTTAAGGGGTTTGCTCACCGAAATTGAACAAATTTTGACATGTTCTTGTTTTTTGACATTTTTAGGCCTAATTGCATAAAATCATGGGCGCTGCCATTTTTGTTTGGAGCATCCTCAACTGTTGAGAGTGGTATCATTGGATGCATTAAATTCAGGGGCATCTACTCAGAAAATTTCAGATCAATTGAAGATGTTTTTGTCCTCCAAAGAGGCAAAAAACACACTTTTTCGACACTTTGCCCCACATATCAGCAAAGACTATTTTTTGGTTTTTTCCACTCAGTTCAGTTTTTGATACACTTCTAGTGATCAGTTTGGGGAAAACCAAGTATTTTCAGAAACTAGACATTCAGGGCTTTCCAACGAGCCGTCACGGGCCTCATTTCAACATCAGGAAGTCCTCCAAAAGTTGCCTGCAAGACAGGATTTTCTGCTGCTATATTTTTGAAATATTTTTGTGAAAAATGCAGTATTCTGAAGTGGCTTTTCCAAATGTGCGTTTAGCCTTTTTTGGCCATTGTCAGTTGAGAAAAGTCAATTTAATTTCCTTTTTTAGCATTTTTAGGATATTTTTATAGATATTTTGTGCCTTGGGATTTGCATAGCCTAAAGGACAAAATCAGATATTTTTGATGGGCCAATGAGCTTGCTAGTTGCACTAGGAGGTTCTCCTTCATCTTGGCCTATATATTCCTAGAGATTTCATTGTAAACAAGGCTGAACTTGATGATATAGAGCAATATATGGTTATACAAGCTTGGAAGAAATACTTGTCTCATGCATTTGATAGTTTCTTGAATGTTTTTGGATGATGAAAGAGGACTGTTGTTGGATTCCTTGACTTGGTAAAATGGTATAGTGTCCCTCTCTGTTATGTTTTTTAGTTTTCATACATATTTCATGCTCTTGCTTGCTATAAGACAGTAGAGAATAGATTTGAGACATGCCCTTGGAGGCACCTCAGATTTTCTGTTTCATTATAGCTTCTTTGTTTTCTTCCTTCTTAGTCATATCAAAGAATTCTTGATTGCTCTTTGATCACTGAAGAAATTGTTTGCTTGTTTCATTTATGGTTTTATGCATGCTAAGTATGATTCACGGTACGCCCTGCCTACTCATGGCTAGTCATAGCTCCACCTCTGAAACCTTTCTTTGAATGTTTGATTGTCCTAGTTGAACGAAGGAGGTCTTGTATCAATCTTGCCCTTTGCCTAAAACTCTGCAATCTTAGTTCAAAGTGCCCGATAGCTCGAAATACTATGTCTAGGAGTTTCCTCTTAGTAGTTTGAGTTATTTGTTTGTCTTAATTGTCTTTTCCCAAAGTCTGATAGCAATTTCCTAAAGTTAGAGAGTCATATGTGTCTATGTATTGCTTGAATGTTTATTTCTATGCATTTATCAGTTTGTAGTTATATTTATCATGATTAATGGTTAGCCCTACCATATAAATGTCAGCAATTGAACTATTTATGTTTGAAAGCCTTTCTCCTTCACAAACTTTGTGTCCATCCCACTTCATTTTACCTTGATCAAATCAACTCTTCAACATACCTTGTATCACCATATGAGGCTTTCTCGACCTTTTCGACCCCATAGCCCAGTTGATCTAACAATCTTTTTATCTATCTTAGTCTTGGATCAGTTCCTCCCTCAAAAACCTAAAAACAAAACCAAAAACCTACTTCACAACTAGCCTAAAATCAGAAACATAAGAAGCAAAACACATAGATATCCCTTACACAAATAGAGAGAGCCCTCTCTGAGTTTAGGAAGGCTAGGTCCTTGGGCTCCAAAGTTGGTTTGATGTTACCCTGTAACTTGGCTTGCTAATCAGCCAAATCACGGGACCCCAACAGAAAGGACATTCTCTAGCATGATGACCTGGCCTATGACAAGTGAAACACTTGCCCTTCTTTCCTTGGGCCCCTGCTCTTCCTTTGTTCTTTGAACCACCAGAGTTCTTCTTTCTAGAATGAGCAGCGTAGGCAGCATTTCTGTCATTTTCGTATTCCTTCATTCTTGTCTCTTCTTGCATGCATCTTGACAGTAGCTCGTTAAAGTTAGGAATTGTACTATTATTGAGAATGGTAGTGTTGAATACTTGCCATTCATATGGGAGCCCTCCAAGTGCGGTGAGTACCATTTCACGATCAGCTATTGTCTCCCCAATAGCCAACAGATTGTTCCTAATCTCAGTCAGTTTTAGAAAGTATGTTTGGACAGACTCATCCCTGCCTTTCTTCAGATTCTTCAATTGATTCTTGAAGAATAGCACCTGGTTTGCATTGTTTACTTTGAACATTTGTATCAGCTTATCATACATCTCTTTGGATGTGCCTAGCTCAGATATGTAGGCAACCAAACTTTTATGTATGGATTCCTTGATCATTAGCTTTGCTTTGATCTCCCTGTAATATTCCTAATTAGCACTGCTAATTGGAATATTTCGTTTTGTTTAAATTTTGCCGCTTTAGCTAGAAGTAATAAATAAAGTGAGAAATAAGAGGGGTTACCTCACTTTAGTCACCTCACTTTATAAAATAAAGTGTTTTTCCTAGTTGATTGACGTTATAACTTAGAGAGGGGGCCTTGGGGGTCCACATGAGTATGAGGGGAGGCCTCACGTTGACCCAAGGTTAAC